>CAUYRH010182290.1:0-14804 GCA_963574655.1 Perodicticus potto | reverse complement strand
AGGAGACACTTTAAATTGCTAACTTGGGCTAGGCAGAAGCTTTCCCAGGAAGGCGCTGTGGCTGGGATCACTCCTTGAGTGGCTATCCGCTTACCCCCTGTGCCAAAACCAATCTCGCCCTATTCCCCTGAGGGCTAAGGCTACGAGGCGTCTCAGTCCCCGCCTTTAAGCTGCTCAGTCACTAGATTACTGGCTCCAGCCCAACCCGATGCCTGTTCTGCGACCCTGAGGGTGGAGCTTGCCAGAGCAGTTCTCCCACAATGGCTCCACACAGCCCACCACCAAATACTGGCAGCTCTTTCTGGCTCAGTGGCCTATTCTGGGGCCCCAGGTAACACTCAAAAACCCCGACACTCCTGCCCAAGTTCTCCCAAGGCAGTTCAATGGAGTGCCAAGTCCAAAAGAAACCCAAACAGCTCACAGGCAAGGCCTTTGCAGCCTGCAGTCCCACTGTTGCCCCACCCACAGCTGCCAACAGGATCAGACCAAATGAACAGACACAACCACTTGCCCAATCTCCGCCACTTTTGCCTTCCTCAGGGTGTCCAGAAGCCTCACACTGTCTCCCTGTGTCCCCAAGGGGAAGTTCCTGGGTAGATCCCGCCTGCCAGAGATGTCTGAAGTCCTCTCTCCCCAGTCTCACCGTGCCCAGCTGCAAGGAAGCTGTTACTCGGCTGCCATCTTGCTCCACCCCCTGTCTATTTTATTTTGAAAAGCTTCTATTCATGTCTTATGCCCACTTTTAAATGGGGTTGAACATTTTTTCTTAATGATTTATTTGAGTTATTTGTATATCTGGTTATTAGCCCCTTATCAGATAGACAGATTGTGAATATTTCTTCCCTTTTGTATGTTGTCTATTTGCTCTATTGATTATTTCCTTATGTACACAGAGATTTTTAAATGTAATAAAGTCCTTTTTATTTTTGTTGTTGCCATAATTACCATTGGTATCTTAGTTATAAATTCTTTACCTATGCCAATAGCTAAAAGAATTTTTCCTAAATATCTGACAAAAAGAATCCCTACTCAATAAATGGTTCTGTGACAATTGAATAGACACATGTAGAAGAATGAAGCAGGAGTCATCTCTCTTGCGACTCACAAATATTAATTCATGATGAATAATATATTAAGTGATGTTTTCAGAGTGGTTAAGACAGTGAGGAATCAATTTACTAATGTGTAGTATTCAATTGCTACGACTTACATATGCACATTTTGGGGAAAAATGGTTCTTTTTAAACTATTCATGATTTTAGAAAATGAAATATAAATGCTTATGATGATAGTATGATGATAATTTGAGGAATAATAATGTCCCAGTGATTTCTCTAAGACATTGGATTAGTCATGTACTGTTTCACAGCTATGAAAATTGAAGTGATATACAGAGTACAAAACCTTTTAAAACTTTAAAGTAAATATTATAGTGGAGAACAATTAAATAGCAATTTTAACTTTGATTTTGAAAACAGCTTAACAGAAATTTTATTGACCATTTTTAAAATATCAACTTATTGAAAAAATAATTTATACTTATTGTTGAACTAAATATTGCTATTATAGAAATGTGAATTTGGAAAGGAGAATGATGATAATATGGTCTAAACTGACACTAATTCCATCTGCCTGAGTTTCACACTAATTTTTTGTCACCCTATTTTTCCAATTGAAAAGAAATCAGGTTTAATAGTAAAAAAACTAATGGAATAGAAAATATTTAAAAGACAAAAAAAAAAAAAATACTATTCAGTGGTAACTACTTTTAAGATGTCTTTCCTGTCCCCTTTTTTGACCACTCATGCATTTTTCTGTCAAATTATTTAACATTAAACATATTGCTTTATAATTGCTTTTTAAAATTTAATATACTTAAATTTACATATATTACACAAATTTGATGCTAACATTTGTATGTTATTCAGCAGTTATTTCACATCAATTCCTTAGTGCTTACATTATTTTTGCATATTTGTATTTGCATATCTCAATGGAAATTCTTTACAGACACCTTTGTGCACCTTAAACATAAATTTATTGATTAGGAAACCACCATGAAAAGCTTCCACAGGCTTCTGAACTAGGTCTCAACATTCAGTCGCAGACCGTCTGAATTTAGGTCTCCCTAAAATCAAGAGAGCCAAGGAAATCTACAGAGTCACAATTAACACACATTTACCTGTAGTAGCAGCCTATAGAGCAGTGATTCTCAACCTTCCTAAGGTCTCCTACTGCCACCACCCTTAATACAGTTCCTCATGTTGTGGTGACCCCCCAACCATAAAATTATTTTCGTTGCTACTTTAGAACTGTAATTTTGCTACTGTTATGAATCATAGTGTAAATATCTGATATACAGGATGTATTTTCATTGCTACAAAGGGGTCACAACCCACAGGTTGAGAACCACTGCTCTAGCTCAGTAAACTGTTAAAAACAGTAAATGTTAGTTGCAAGGAATTGCTGGAGGCTGAATGTGGGCTGGCATGAGAAGGAGAAACTCCTGGGGAGTGAGATCACGGGCACCACGTCCAAGCGTTTTATGTACCTGAACCAAACCAGCTTTCATGGTGAAGAACCAAAATGATCCCCTTGTGTCTCCGACAGGAGATGGGAAAAGTAATTGAAATTGACTCAGAATGTTCTCGATGAAAAAGGTCAGAGGAAATAAAAATCCTTAACAAGGCCTTATTTCATGTATTGACGAGGATTTTCCTGATGTTAGCATCTTCCAGCTTCACTGTCTCAGAATGTGTGAGTAGGGGGACAAATGCTAAGAATCCCCTGTGAAGGTCACTGTCCAGGGACACAGTCTGATTTTAAATATGTGTAAATCATAAGATTATAGCATTTTCTCTTCCCTCACACACTAATTTTCACAAAAATAGGACCTGGTGTCACAGCAGAGTAGAGTAGAATCTGCAAGACTCGGATTCTACCTAAGGAAGAGTCTTTAAGAAGTCCAAAAACAACAGGAGAGACAAAACCAAGGATAGGAGTGAAATTTGACTGCACTGGCACGTAAAGATAAAGAAAATATTAAACATGTACCTCGTAGCCGTACAAACGTAAAATATGACACTACAGCCTCATTCATCTTAGTTCATATTACCCAGTGCAAGATGTTTGACTTTTGAAAAGCAACACAACATAAAACAAAAGGCATGTGGAATGTCAAGGAAAACAAAGTCTGAAAAGACCAAGCACATATCAGAAGTAGAAACAGATGCGATACAGATTTTAGAACTATGAGACAGGAAATTCAAAATAAAATAATTATGTTTAACACTTTTAAGAGTTTCAACTGAAGAAATAGAAAACACCCAAAAGCAGATTGATAATATAAACAGAAATATAGAAACTACTAATCAATCAAAAGGAAATGCTAAAAATCAAAAACAATGTAACTGACATGAATGAAAAATATCTTTGATGACCTCATCAGTCCATTGGATGTGCATGAGATACAAGTTAGTGAACATGGGCGGCACCTGTGGCTCAGTGAGTAGGGTGCCGGCCCCATATACCAAAAGTGACGGGTTCAAACCCAGCCTCGGCTGAACTGCAAAAAACAGAAAAATAGCCGGGCGTTGTGGCGGGCGCCTGTAGTCCCAGCTACTCGGGAGGCTGAGGCAGGAGAATTGCCTAAGCCCAGGAGTCGGAGGTTGCTGTGAGCTGTGTGACACCAGGGCACTCTACTGAGGGCGATAAAGTGAGACTCTGTCTCTACAAAAAAAAAAAAAAAAGACAAGTTAGTGAACATGAAGGTATGTAAGCAGAACTTCTGAAAATGAAATGCAAAGAAGAAAATAAAACAGCGAACAAGTATGGGATAATTTCAAAAAGTATAATGTGTATTTGAAATGTAAAAGAAAAAAAGAGAGAGAGAGAATGTAGTAGAAAAAATAGTTGTATTAATAAAGGCCAAGAACTTTCCAAAATTTTTGATAGACTCCAAGACATAGATTCAGTAAGCTTAGTGAACAACAAATAGTATAAGTACCAAAAATTCTGCACTTGGACATACAATGTGCAAACTGCAGAAAAACAAAGCAAAAGAGAAAATGTTGAAATGAGTCAGAGAAAAAACAAACCTAAAAAATCTTTATCTATGAAAGAAAGGCTAATCATGGGCTTCATCTATAAATTTTTCTAAGAAATCTTCCATTAATAATCATTTAAAATGCTTAATATAGGTTTCTTTGATATTTTTGATAATAGCAACTTTTTAAAATAGTACTTTTTATTTTATGTAATTGCCTATACAAGTACCTAAAGTTTTGGAATTACTATTGATTTTTCACTTTCTTTGACACAGTGCAAAAGGTAGTGATTTAGTATCTTTTGTAACAACCTGGATGTAAATGTAGGCCATTCTCCTAAGGGAATTATTAAAGAATGGAAAAACAAACTCCACATGTACTTAACTAAATTGGAACTAGTTAACTCTCAAGTACATACAGAGGCTGCCAAAAAATGTATACACATTTTAAGAAAGAAAAGAAAACTATTAAATTTGTAATACTCAGATTAAGCTTAACTTCTGCAATTACAAGAAGTGCTCAACATGATACGTATTCATCTTTTGTTATCAGTATATATTGAGCATTACAATTTTAATACAATTAATTTTGCTTTATTAAAATATATATACATTTTTTGGCGCACTCCATACTCATGAATATGGAAGCAAAACTCAAAGTAAATTAAGTAGGTGGGAGGGCAGAGGAGCATTACAGTAAATTCACACCTAGTGGAGTGAATGCACATATTCTGGGTGAAGGATACACTTACAACTTAAAATGTACAAAAGCAAATTATGTAACCAAATATGTGCACCTCTGTACTATTCTGAAATTAAGAAAAAGAAACTCCCAGTCAGTGGCCCAGATGATATCCAGAATGTGACTTATTTGGAGAACTGCCACTGCTACCAGCCTGGTCAGTGCTCCCCAAATCATTGTAGCTCCTAGAGTACTTTGCACCGTATAGTCACATCATAATGATGCACAAAGTTCTGATGCCAATAGTGGTTATCAGAATGAAGGGTTACAATTTTGATTGAACATATATATGAGAAAATACTTACACAATACCTTTGTTTTAATTTAGTGCTAATTTAATATATGCATGTCCATCTTGAAACTGTATGGCTGTATGATCACGCATACAAGTACATATATACACACCCATGTGCCTGCACACACCCAGGTTTGTGCACGTGGGCTTGTGTTGTGGTTTATTCGATTTTTTGCTGTTTTTCATTCTGTGTCACCTTTAGCATTATTAGAATCTATCACTAACTTATTTCAGTGATTACCAGGACAAATAAGTAAATGTGGACTGTTTTGAATAAATTCATTCTCTCCATATAAAAAGTAATTACTTTCTTAAGTCAGTAGAATCAAATTGAATAACAAATTAAAAACTGTCATATTAAAACTCATTTATCTTACTAAGCATCTTTATCACTTTCTCTCTGCAAGACTAAAGAGAATATTTTTGGTAAGAATTTATGAAATTAAGAAGATTTGAACGGAGGTTACAGTGTTCCTTATTAATTCTCAGCTACATTTAGAGCTGCTTTTTCCTACTCCATTCCTCTGTTGTTTCTAGGCACCGATATTTCACTTATGTCATAAGTAAAAATGTTCCAGTGCATGTCATTCTTTTTCTGATGATAAAATTAGTGTAATCATCAGTTTTTACAAAAAAGTTTCTTTTCCTTGGCACTTGATAATTTCCTGTGACTTTAATGTTTGACTGACAGTTGGTGTGTGGAGCCATTTATCTGTGAGTCATAAGAGAATTTCAGAAATTAGTACAATTCTAATGGTAATAAAGTCATCCTTGTGAAATTTTAAAATATATTTTAATAATTGAGAGTCAGAAAACTTGTATACTATTGTTTATTATTTTCCTATTATCTCATGTCATTTATTGAAATACATGCCATCAAAGTTTAAAATTTTATGTTGCCAATTAGCAATTTTTAACTATAGTCTTATAGCCAGTCATTGATAAGGAGTAATACATATCATACAGTTCCCTTCATGGGTGGCAAGGCAAGAAAGTAAAAAACAGCAGCAGAATATTTTCTAAGAAATCTTTAATTTGTATAATAATCTCCCATTCAAGAGCCTTGGAATCATCCAGGACCTTGGAAATTATTCAAATAAGTCTGTCACTTATTGCAAAACTATCTTTCATATATTCCTTACAAGCATTTACTTATATACTCTCTATTTAAATACCTTCATTAGTGAAAATCTGATTCCTTCACAAGAGAGCCCAGTCCACATGTATGCACATTCTGATTTCAGGAAGATATTCGCTTTTCTTTCTTTTTTTTTTTTTTTTGTAGTTTTTGGCTGGGGCTGGGTTAGAACCTACCACCTCCAGTATCTGAGGCCGGTGACCTACTCCTTTGAGCCACAGGCGCTGCCCAAATATTTGCTTTTTTATAATGAGTTGCACATAGTTTTCTTCTCTTATTTTTCCTTCTCATTCCCAACACTAATATTTTTGTTTCTCTTTCTCTCTTTCTCCTTCCACATGCCATGTAAACACATTGGAAAGACATGGATTCCATTATGGAAAGGAGAACAGAAAAATTAGAAGTTGTGCCTACAGGAAGGCTCATGCTCACTCTGAAAATAAGTAGCAAAATAAGTAAAGGTATTCTAGGAAAATGTCACTTCACATGCAAAGCCTTTAAGGAAGAGGACTAATAGAATTACTAGATTTTATTTCATCAATGGATTGCTGGTGGCATATCTCAGTTTTCAACAATCCTATGTCATTATTGGTGTATCTTTTGAACAGAACATATAGCAAGCATTCTCATCATCATAGAATCTCTTCTTGAACAGCTTTGCCCTAAAAATTGCAATTGCAATTGCTCTATAATTGATTTTCAACTGCTGTCCCATGGCACACCAGTGTGCTGTGAGTGGATCTTAGGTGTACCATGATATTTTTAAATATCATTAATTAAATTATTTTTGAAAGAAGTTCAAAACTATATTCTTTTTTTTACTCTTTTTTTATCAACATAGTTTCAATGTACCACAGATGTTTAACTAGAAGTTCAAGTATACTGTGAAATAAAAAAGGTTGCTAAGCACTGCTCTAAAATCTCAATTGCCACCAACTTTCTCAATGTGTTTATGATCTAATATCCAATAAGTTTTCCACTTTGAGGGTGACCTACAATACCTTAATCTCCTTATCTTTATAGAATCCCAATTTCTCTCACACCATCTCACCATCTCTCTTTTTCTTCTTCACATTCTGATTTCAGGAAGATATTTGTTTTTTTATAATGAGTTGCACAGAGTCAATTATATTTATACCTTGAGGGTGCTCTCAGCTTCTTTTTGCCATGTTTTGCTTTCTTGTTTCTCATGTTTGCTAAATGCAATCACACTTGTATGTATCAACACTCTTTTTCCTTCTCTCTCTCTCTCTCTCACACACACACACACACACACACACATACACACACACACTTGACCTATGCAGTTGAGTAGACTGGAGAAACTATGCATTAATGTTGCCTGCTCATGTGCCTTAATCCCATGATCACCAGTTTGAAGCGGGTCGTTCCTGATAGATCACAATCATCCTCTATTTCTGTTGTCCATTAACTTTTTCACCCTCTTAGATAACTATTTTATTGGAACTCCAAATTTCCTCAAATTTCTAGTATGTCTACTTACAACTTACTTCACTCTGAAAATTTAAAGAATCAGAAAAGAACTTTGAAAGCTTCCTCTGTCATCTGCTGACCCACTTGCTTCTAAACTGTACTTTCTTTCCTATTAGTACGGATGAACTCTTCGTGCTTGTAGCTATTGCCAAACCTTCCGCTTAGTTACTAGATTCACTTCTTTATCATTTCCTCAAAGACATGGACAAAAATATTCTCACCCCTATCTTTAGAACCACAAATGTTCCTTCACCGCCAAAGCTTTCAGATTGCTATATACATAGTAATATATATATATATATACACACATACACACACACATATATACACGTATGTATATATATACATACATATGTGTGTATGTATATACACACACATATATACACTCTATATACACTCTAGTATTAATACTTAAAAAATGAAAATCCATGTAGCCCCATATTCTCTATAATTACTTTAATTACTTTATTCTCAATTTTATTTACAGAAAACCCACTCAAAATATTTTTTCTACATTCACATTTTCAATTACTCTTTTACTTTTGCTTGCATAACCATTCACACTCACAAAGCTACTGGAACTATTGACATCTTTAAAAGCCCTCCGTGTTGTTAGATTCAATATTTAATTTTCAGTACTCTCAGTAGTATATTACATAACGGCATTTCACACAGTTGATCAGTTTCTCCCTCCCTCTCTCTATCTCTGATTTTTTTTTCTATTGCTGGAACAACCCATTTTGTTAAAGAAAACTTTTCTTCTTTTTAATTGGTCCTGGATTTTCTTTGCTTGTTCCTCTTTACCCTGACCATTGACCTCTGTAGTATCCCAGGAAGAAGCCATTAGACCTCTTCTCCTGTCTTTCCCCACCCATTTTACTGGTGATTTCATCAGTTTTTTAGATCTAGATAGCATTTATACACTACCTGCTTTCAAATTTATATCTCTGGCAAAGTACAATCCGGTTTGCTTCTTGACGTCATCACTTGGATGTCTAATAGACTTGTCCAGCTTCATATCTAAAGCCAACCACTTGCTTTCCCAATTAAAATCTGCTCTGTTATCTCTGGGATCTCATATTCTAATAAATATGTCTTCATTTAAGCTTTCTGTCACTCTGTTCTCCTTGTCATTCTTTAAAAATACCCACTGGGCTTTTGCCTTCTGGCTGGAATTCCTTTTATGTATGGACTTACTATTGCTGTATCCTCTCTCCTCTTCCTAGATCTCTACTGAAATGAATGTTTTCTCTGAGAGAACCATTCCGTTGTGTTCTTATATTTTTCTTGACATTTTTCTCCACAGATTTATTGAAGTGCTGCACATATTTATTTTTCATTTTTTAACTTTTCCATGGAAAGGATAATATAAACACTATGAGGGCATATATAAGTTTTTTTCTGTTTTGTCATTTGTGTGTAAAGAAATGGGTACATGCAGATATTTGTTGAGAATATCCTACGGTGGGTGCTGCCTATTAGTTGACCAAAACACATTTTTCTTTGACTCATGTTGCTGAGACAGGCTACATTTCCTGCCTCCTTTTCATCCATATTTAGCTTTGTGTTATCTACATTGTGGATATGATAACAACCACTTTATGCCAATAGGAATGTCCAGGAACATAGCTATAAAGCAGTGTTAAAACTTAAAATAGAAATGATCAGGAAACAGCAACAAAATCAAATAAATCATTCATCAATAATATATATTGATATATAATATTGCTTAAACATGGAAGGAGGTGACGAGGCTCTTCAACAATTAAGTTGGGAGATGAAAGACAAGAGAGAATGTGTATATTAAAGGAGATGTAAATGATTGATCAATAAATTGAAAAGTGTACCCTTTCTTGAATTCAGAACCCAAAACAAAATCTTTAAAAATTTTGTAATAGCTTGCCAACTTATAAATGATATAGTTTGCTTTTTTCTTTTTGATTAGTATGAGTTCTCTGTTGATTCTAGTTATCAGTCCTTTGTCACATTCATAACATAACTTCTCCCATTCTGAAAGCTGTCTGCTTTAGTTGTTGTCCCCTTCGCTATGCAGAATCTTTGTAGCTAGATCATATCACATTAATTTATTTTTGGTGTTATTGCAATTGCCAAGGGAGTTTTCTTTATAAATTCTTTTTCTGGGCCAATAAGATCAGGAGTTTTTCTCACACTTTCTTCTAGAATTTTTATTGTTTCATTTCTTGAATTTAAATATTTTATCCAGCAAGAGTTAATGTTTTAAGTGGTGAGAGGTACAAGTGCAGTTTCAGCCTTCTACATTTGGCTACCCAGTTCTCCCAACACCATTTATTAAATAGGGATTCTATTCCCCAGTGTATGCTTTTGTTTAGTTTACCAAATATCAAATGGTGATACATGGCTGCACTCATTTCTAGGTTCTCTATTCTATTCCAGAAGTCTCTATCTCTATGTTTATGCGAGTTTTGATCACCGAATACTTGTAATATAACCTGAAATCTGGTAACATGATGCCTCCAGACAAATGGCCAACAGACACATGAAAAATATGCTCATCACCCCTAAACATCAGAGATGGAAATATTCACTGATAAAATTATATAATGTTTGCAATTTGCTTTAAAATAACTCCATGGAGGGGGATAGCATATAAGCATAAAAATGAAACCATAGATAAAATGAAACAATGTTGATCACGAGTTAATAATTGTTGAAGCTGAGTAATATGGGCATGAGGATTTATTATACTATTATATTATTGCATATTGGAAATTGTTTTTTATAATGAAAATTGAAGAGTGTGAATAAAGAGGATTGTGATGAAATTTTAACAGAAATACATTCAGTGACACTGAAATGTATCCCGCTGTATTTCGTGTCATTATATTGCAGTTAAGGAAAAGAGACATGGATGCATTAAAGTTTATAAGCTGTGAGTGTTAATGACAAAAACATTAGAAGGAGCTGATAAATGAGATAACATGGCACTTCAAAATGTGCTTTAAAATATTTTTATCCCTACAACCGATACCCTCACAGATCATAAGACATGCCATCATACATACGAAATTTTGAGTACCATTGCTAAACACCAGGAAAGAAAAATGTTAATATGTTTATTTTATAAATGTAGAGTTAATTGTTAATAAATTAGGTAATAGAAGAGACTAGTTATTTTAGATGAGCCATAAAAATGGACTACATTTTCATCCCTATCCTCTACTTTTGGTTAGTGAGAGTAAAACACAATATTTAATAACAGATAAAAAGAGAAACAGTTTGATTTTTTTTATAAAACTGCTTTCCAAAGTTTAGGATTTCTGCAATAAAAGAAACCCCTGCACTATCACCATTACTATTTGCAGGTTTCAGTTGGAAAATGGTGAATATTAAATGGATAACATTCAATAGATGTAGAGACTACAAAAGAGATGTGTGCATGGACTTAGACACAGAGAGCCCTGGTGTCGAGAGAGCAATGGAGAAGTTACTTAGGTAACTTCTAAAAATCAAAAGGTCATGTAACAGAGTTTCCTGGCAGGGAAAAATATGTTATGTATATCAATAAGATAACTTTGACCAGAGACTGCACCAACTCATGCCTGACAGTCCCCAGACTGTCTCAGAGCCTATCCTTTTTTTGGAACAGAATGACACCCATAGTATTATAGAATGTGGCATATGAAATGAGCCAAAAACTTTGCCGCTGTCAGCAGTGGGTACATGACTTCCCTTCCCACCCACTTTCCTCATTCCTGAATATAAAGCTTGGAACCTAAGGAAGCTAACAAAAATGGAAAGTTTTAACTAGACTGTGACTAATTTATACATTTCAAGTTGATTCATTAATCACTGGATTGTACTAAATTTAACTCACAGTAGTTAAGTTACCTATCATTAGGCAGACTGAGGACTCAGAGTCTAGATCTGGAAGCCAATTCTAAAAATAAACAATAGCCCATTTTGAAAATCTAAATTAGTGATTGAACAAGTTATAGCTCTCTGAGACAACTGTAGAAGTTTTTGAATAGATAGCAAGAAATACGCTTGTATATCTGGAAAGTAGATTTGGGCTAGGGGTTGAATTAAGCAAGATAAATATTTTAATTAATTCAGAGAGAATTTATCATGTTTAATAGCTGCTGGCAAAGATCCAATTGAGAAGATCTTGAATATTCAGGAAGAATAAGAGATATTAGTTGATGTAAATCTTCTGAAAATCCAGGAGGAAAAAATACAGGAATCGGACATCCAGTTATCTTCCTTATGGGACATGGCACAGTAGGTTTAAATATAGGTAAGTTTATATGGTTGGTAGCCAAATTTAATAGACTTCACATCTAGACAGAATTATGGATGTTTGTCATATTCAGGAAATATGAAAGTCACCAAAGTCCGTTGTAGGTTCTAAGGTCATTTTACATCTCTGAAACAATTTGCTGTTAATTCTCACTAGAATATTTTCCAGTCTAAAACATTGAGGGAATGAAATGTAGAACTATAACACTTGATCTTAGGGAAAAAGCCAAGAAACAGTGGATAATGGAAATTTTCAACTGAGTACTAATATTTTCAAAACATTTTTTTCTAATTTTTTCTTTAAAGTTCAGATTAATGTGAGGGTTCAAACAATCAGGTCACAATATTTGAATTTGGTAGAGTTCCTAGTGCAGTTGGGTCTCACACCCAAAAATTGTGCCATATCCCCTACATGGTGCCTCTTAAATGGGAGCACACCAAAACGCCTCTTCCTCCCTTTCTCCTCGTTTCCCCTCCCTTCAAAACTCATTTCAAAACATTTAAAAAACTTTTTATCATAAATCTTTTATTAGCAATATATGAACAATATATGAATTTTGAAAAGTTCTGAATATATAAAGAAAGAAGTATCAATCCATTCCATTTCTTGATTTGGCACTAAATACACAGATATATACAGTTTGTAAGTTTATCAAGCTGTTCTTTTTTTACAACTGCACTTTTAAAAATTGAGTATTATATGTTAGGAAAATGCTTAAAAATCAACACTAAATCTATAGTTCTTTAATATTTGGTATTTTTTCTTTGCTTTTTATTTATTTTTTAGTACTAATAATCATCCCTGTCAGAGGCTACCAAAGTAAGTACACTGGGGCTAAATTTAGCCACTAATTATTTCTGCCAATAAAGTTTTATTTGAACACAGCACCCTCCATTTGTTTGTTTGTTGGTTGGTTTCTTTATTGGCTGTGTTAATTGCAAAAGATGCTTCATGGCAGGCAAAGTGAAAAAGTATAAAATATTTGCTATTCTGCATCTTCAGAAATCCTTTGCCAACTTCTGTTCTACATTCAATTCTTTCAGAGAATTGTGTCATTCACATTTTCACAAGTACTGCATCATATTTTACCACATATAATTTCCTTAGTTATTCACAAAATTTTGGAAGCTTAAGTTGTGTTTAATTTTTACATTTTACTCCTTTATTCGTGAGATGTGGTCTAGATTTTGTATTTTCATAGAAATAGATTTTGATAAGGACAATCATTTAAACAAAGTGGATAATCACTCAAAGCTTCCCACATATATTTTCACCAAATATTATACAAAATATTGTACCTAATGTTCAGGTGCCATCTACATTCTTTTCAGCAGTGAGCAATGTTATATAATAAAAATACTCTTCTTAAACATGATATTTTTTCAAATAATTTAAAAGCAATCTAAAACAGAAAATCTTTAAAAAAAGTTTATGTTACTAGTATTGTCTATTTTTCCATAAACTAGATACTGTGTATTATTTACCAATATTTTAATTTTGGTCCAGGCACCTAATGGGTAGTGATTATAGTTTTGGGTGGTTTATCTTTCATAAAAGTATTAAAATATGTCATCTACAATTTCCTGTTATTATTTCTTCTCAGTGGAATCCACACTTTATTATAGCTTTGAAGCAAACTTAGTTTTAGAATATTTTTTAAATTTTATTGTATATTTTCCACAGTTCTGTTAACTAAACTTTATTTGACATCTTTAAAATAAGCTTTTCTTGAGTCTTTCCTAAGTATTGAACTCAATTTTCACTGAAACAAAGCTCATTTTATCTCAGTTGTATATTACAGTTTTTATAATATTTAATCACTTTGTACAATCACAGGCATATATATATATATTTAATAAGTCATATATACATAGATCATGTAGTGATCATAGTCATAGGTACATAGATCACTCTCCTCTAACCAAAATTGACTCTCACTGTTAAAGGACTTAAACTTCAGACATGAAACTATAAAAATCCTTGGAGAGGGTGCAGGGGAAACACTTGAAAAAATTGGCCTGGAAGAATACTTTATAAGGATGTATGTATCATATGCATATGCATGTGTACATACACATATGATCATAGATTTAATGCCATATATACATAGATCATTTATGCTTTTGTGGGATTCAATGTGTTGATTATTTGTACAAGTTGAAGTGCTTACACCCTACTAATTAGCGTAGCTTGCACCTCATTTACTCAATCACAGTGTTAAGACATTAGTGTTCAATACTTGATAGATTTGACTTGTACCTTTGCAATATGCTCACTAGGAGTGTTCCTACCATTAACCCTCCCCTCTAACAATCCACTGCCCACCCTTCCCATCCCCCACCTTTTCCCTCCTTCTTCCCGGGCTATAATTGTGATTCATCTTTTATATGGAAGTGTGAGTGATTATAAATTGGTTTCATAGAACTACTGAGTGCATTGGATTTTTTTCCCCATTCCTGAGTTACTTTACTAAGAAGAATATTTTCCAGCTCCATCCATGTAAACACAAAAGAAGTAAAGTCTCCATCTTTTCTAAATGCTGCATAGCATTCCTTGGTATGCATATACCATAATTTATTAATCCATTCATGGGTTGATGGACACTTGGGCTTCTTCCATGACTTGGCATTTATGAATGGAGCTGCAATGATCAATCTGGTGCAAATATCTTTGTTGCCAAGTGATTTTTGGTCTTTTGGATATACACCTAGTAGAGGAATTGCAGGATCAAACGGCAGGTCTACATTTAGATTCCTGAGTGTTCTCCAAACTTCTTTCCAAAAGGAATGTACTAGCTTGCATTCCCACCAA
>CAUYRH010182289.1:0-12672 GCA_963574655.1 Perodicticus potto | reverse complement strand
GAAGAGTGAAAGTTTGATCTCTTCTGACCCTATGTGGATACCCTTGATCGCCTTTTCTTCCCTGATTGCAATGGCTAAAACTTCCATTACAATGTTGAAGAGCAATGGAGACAATGGGCAACCTTGCCTGGTCCCTGATCTAAGTGGAAATGATTTCAGTTTAACTCCATTCAATACGATATTGGCCATGACAAATTTTTTAAAAGCTTCTAACTTTGAGCAGAAGAAAAATTCATGCTGCTTTTCTTTTAACAAGAACAACAGCTAATAGTGAGAACTTACTATGTTCCAGGCCCCTTTTCTAAGCATCTGTGTGTGTGGACTCATTTAATCCTCACAAGCATGAGAGGAGGTGCTTATTATCACTCTCTTCATTTTAGAGATGTGGAAACCGAAGTACCAGGAGGTTAATATGTCCAAGACGGCCCCGCCGGCAAGTGGTAGAGGGAGATCTGACCTCGGTTGATTTGCTTCCAGGATTTGTGCCAGTCACCTCTCACCCTCTCCAAATACATGGTGAGCAGATGTGTGAACTTGATGGCACTGAAAGGGCAGCAAAGCCTTAATCCGTGTGTCTGGCAGGTTGTTGCTTAAAGTGCCTCCTCCCTACACCTCTGCTCTAATTGCATGAGCTACTCAGCTTCTGAGATGGAGCCAGCACATTGAGCGGGGAACTCGCAGTGCTTCCTCCCCAGGAACCTTGACAGAACAAGGTGTACTCCACAAAAACCAAGTACACCACAAGTTCCTGAAGGATAAATAATTTATACTTTCTAACAAAATGTTGCTTACCGGGGAAGCAGAGAATCTAGAGGTGATAGTAGGATCCAGGATTAGAGCACAGGAGGCTCACAGAGTCTGAGAAGAGCTGGCCAGCAAAGCCAGGGCTCCCATCAACGTGAGGCTACCACACGTTCTGCAGGAGCCCTGCAGGTGGTCCCTGTGGAGGGACAGCAGGTGGTTTCATTTTTGAAGATGTTTATTGATTTTTCACCCCGAAAGACCTGCTCCTTTCACTGTCCTTCTCCCGTTGGCACGGGACCCCACCTCCATGTAGGAAAGCCAGTTTGTTAGCATTGCCAGGTGTGAGAGGAAACCCTTGCAATGCCATGTAAGGTGCACATTGAATCTGGACTCTGTCGGAATGGCGGCAATCACACAGGCTTTGGCAACATATGTGTTTATTTACAATGTGTGCATCTATCGTGCCCTTGTTACAAATTAAACAGGCTACTAAGTTCTAGGAGGAGGCCAGGGGCAGGAGAGAGTGCTAGCAAAGAGATGCTTCTATTCTAAAGGAGAACATGGATGTGCACAGGCATAATGTAAGGGGGGAAAAGAACAGAAAAAGAAAGGGGAAATGCAGGGTATGTAACCTACCAACCGCCAGCTTCCAGTTAGATGCTCATGTTTAGGTATGAAGGGGATTCCTTTAAAAAAAATTGCCCTCTCTTACCTCTCACCTGAGTCAACATTATCCTGCTCATTCTGAGAGCAGGTTCTGGGCAGGAAGAAGAACCTGGGAATTGCCAAGGAGCCATTAAATTCCTCACTGGAGCCCAGGAAACATGAAGCCTCAGCCCCTTGGCTTGCAGAGGGGCGTTCTGTCCTGACACCGGAACCCATGGATGACGCATTTCATTTCTGTTGTAGGAGCAAATGTCCCTCTGATGGCTGAAAGTGAGAGGGGGAAGCCAATATAGCCTTTTCTTTGTCCTCACTCCTGTTCTAGGGAGAGGGCGTTAGGAAAGGAACACATTACTGGAGTTGTTCTCCCTGGAAAATACCCAGCAGGGTGGGCCTTACCAGAGAATATGGTTTCAGGGAGCCCTAGTCTACATCCCAACCTGCAGGGCCTGTGTTCCCTGAGTGATATCCACTTATTCCACCTTTTGCCAGGGTAAATGCCTGCCTACCACTCAGAGTCCATCTCTCAGACAGAAGTCATGACAACTGGAAAATGCGTTCATAGGGAGAGGGGAGGATGAGGTGGGTCATGACCTGCCTGCACTGGAGGAGAGAATGGAACACATGTAACGTTGGACAGCCTCTCCGTACAGAGAATTTTCTGGCAGCTTCTGACTAATCAAAGGCAGCCCCAGAGATTCCAGCTATAGCTGGAACTCACTGTGCCGAAAGGATTTTAGAATGTTCAATGGAGTCATTGAGTTCCATGCGCCATGATTTCTGCCTGGTGCAGTCTATTACCAAAGCACCTAAGTATATCATTCTGCTAAACACGGGTGTGATTACAAGAGGCACTCAGCTAATACGCCCATACACACCAGCTCCACGGGCTGTAAAATGTGCTGCTGTTCAACTGCTCTGGGATCGATTTTGTGGGCAAAGGGAATAGTATTCCCACTAGCAATTCCGGGCAGCTTGCAGGTAGAAAAACTTTTAAGAGGCAAATAAGGTTATATGTAGTAGTTACGAAGTGCTGATGACAATCTGCCCAGGTGGTAACTATCACTTTTAAATATTTAGGAATTCTTTTACCCCATTTGAAGAAGTCTGAATAAGTCACAGGGCTAGATCAGGAAATAGAGCTGGAGCCTTTTTTTTTTTTTAATTTGATTTTTCATTCAACCAACAGTTGTTAAGTACCTTACACATTAGGGACTATTCGAGACACTGAAGATACAAAAATATGGTTGGAACCCGTTGACCAAGCGGTCCAAAACTTCTGACGCCCTGAAGCCCCTCTAATGTAGCAAACCTGTGGAGGGTCCCTGATACATACGTCAACACCCCTTTTTGACAGCGGAAGTAGCTAAGAGTGGTCTTGTCTATTTTTCCCTTCAAAATTTCAGGACCATATCTCCTCAGGAAGGGAATGAGAAGGGACACAAAGAAAGGGGCTGCGGAGGGTAGGGAGAGGGAAGCCTGGCCTGCTGAACCAGGACGTCTGGAAGGCCCATAAGAATGTGAGTATGAGGTAACCTAGGTAACCAATGACCAATAGAAAGAGACAATAATTGATGGCCAGTAGAAAAGGGCGATAATGCTCAGAGGAGCAGAGAGACCAATGAAAGACTTCCAGCCATTTTCAAATGGAGAGATAGAGGGTGTTTATGCCTCTGCCCAGCCTTCGTGTCTTCATCTCTCTTACCTCTTCTTCATGAGAGGGACTGACTTCTAACTCTCTTTGGAAGTGCTTTAAACTTTTTCTTTGTTCTTAAATAAAATTTCTCTTTGTTACCCTGAAAAAGAAGGGCAGGGACTTGGTCTCTTAACTTAGGGTCCCAATGATTTGGGGGGGAATGGAACAGCACATACATAATTATAATAACAAAATTAGAAACTCGCCTTTGTTTCCATGCTTTATTTGCTTGATACTTATAAGAAGTCTATGAGGCAGGTAGGAAAATACTGGGTCCGTGCCTATCAGCCAGAGACCACTGGGGACACCTGTGTCAGAATAAGGTTAAGTTATTACTTGCTACAGCAAGGAAGACCATATACCATGGGAAGCTGTGGGGCACCCCTAAAGGGAGGAGTCGGGAAAGATGTCCCTGTAGGGTTTTAGGAGGAGGAGTTAGGTATAGGGCAGATGAGATGGGAATAAACCAGGGAGTTGCTACAACAGCCCAAGGCATCCAGTGCACCTGGCAGTGTGTGGAGTCGCTGTCAGATCAGCTGTCTGTGGTCTTTGCCTTCATAGATCTGAACACACTGGCCTTCAGAAAGGCACAGGTTTGATAGCTTATGAACACCTTGGTTTTGATTAGATACAGTTTATCTGTTTTGATAAATCACAGTGCAACCCATTTTGAAAAATTGTGGTTTCTAGTTTCAATTCTCAGCACTCCCACTCAGCTCTAGCTGCCAGTGGGATCCTTTTTCTCTTGGTCAACTGTTATTATTATAACATTATTTCAATTTTACAAGTGAAGATACTAAGTTGTGGAATTCATCAGAGTCTACCTCATGAAAAGCTGCTACAGAGGCCCAGCCAAAGCAAAGTCTCAAATGGGGCACAGGTGTGGACCCACCCATCAGTGCATCTTAGAAGGGTGCAGGTGAAGTTTACTAAATGTAGATTATAAGGGCTTGAACACAATAACTAAGAAAATACCATGAAGGCTAAGTTAACCAGTTCAGTGAAAATATTCCAGACTGTATATGGAACCAGCACATTGTACCCCGTGATTGCATTATTGTACACAGCTATGATTTTAAAAAAAATTAACCAACAGGAAAAAAAATGGGGCACAGGGATAGTTTCCCTCGACCAGGGAAAGCTACTCCAACAATAACCTCTCTCTTGCATCGCCCTCAGTCATGTGCCTTTTCTTCTTTTCCCCTCAACTGTATGAATAGCAACCATGACTTACAAACCTGTCACCTAGTAACGAGACTGTGGTCCTTGGGAGTGAGCGTTCCAGCTTTAGAACCTGGATGTATCTTGTATTGAATGAGTGGCCTATGGCAGGTCACCAACCTCCCTGTACCTTGGTATTTCCTCAACTTTAAAATAGGACTAACATTAGTATTTCATTTATGGAGTTATTCTGAGGATTAAAATAAATAATATGCCTAAAGTACTCAGAGGGGTATCTGCCATACAGAAAGTGCCTGATTAAAGAGTTTTTAAGAGTATTCTTTTCTGTTTCCATAGCACACCGTAAAGAACCCTGAAAACTGACAGCTGTGGTACACAGCAGAGTTTCTCAAATTTTAATTTGCATACAAATCATCCAGAGACCTTATTAAAAATGCAGATTCTAATGCTGTGTGTCTGAGATTGGTATTTCTGAGGAGCTCCTGGGTGAGACCTGCTGAGACCACACTTTGAATAGCAAGTTGTTCTCAGCATGTGGTCTGCAGACCAGCTTCGGTTTTACCTGAAAATGCAACTCCTCCTCCCCCAAAAAAGAAGCTGCAGAATAGGGCCAGCAATCTTTGTGTTTTGTGGTTGTTGTTGTTTTTAGAGACAGAGTGTCACTTTGTTGCCCTCGGTAGAGTGCCGAGACATCACAGCTCACAGCAACCTCCAGTTCTTGGGCTTAGGCGATTCTCTTGCCTCAGCCTCCCGAGTAGCTGGGACTACAGGCGCCCACCACAACACCCGGCTATTTTTTGTATTGTTATTGCAGTTTGGCCGAGGCCAGGTTGGAACCCGCCACCCTCTGTATATGGGGCTGGCGCCCCACTCACTGAGCCACAGGCGCCGCCCAGCAATCTATGTTTTGATAAGCCCAGTGAGATGGAAGAAAAAATAATTGAGTGGAGTCAAAAGTCTTGGATGGCCTCCCAGATTTGCCACTTAATAGCTGTGTGGTCTTGGGCAAGTCACTTAATCTCTGTTAGCCTAGCACTGAAGTCCCTAAATAGTTTATTCTTTGAAAGCCAGAATCTGACTGCAAAAACTCCAGGCTAAAATGGGACCATGTGTCACCTCCATGGGATCCCAAATTAACGGCTTCTTTATTGCTTCTGTGCATTATAATCACCTTGCTACGAGGCTGTAGAAAAATAAGAAATGACAGCATAGAAAAATGAGCTAATGTAAAGCATTTAAAACTGTACGATACTATGTTATGGTGACGTACTTAAAATATGCTTGATAAATGGTTAAATGAAGGGGTGAAATATGTAGACAACTAAAGCACCTTTGAAAAACCCACACTTTCTTTATGAAATGTCACTTGTTAAGAGGAATGCATTCAAGATTCTGTACTGGCTATAGATGTTGGTCATCAGAAGGGGGTGTCTCATCATAACTGCTTAGCGCAGAGCAAAGGTATTTTACTTAGCACCATTAATAGAACAATGAGGAAAACAGGTACGCAAGGTTCATTCCAGGATGCAAATACCTTTTATATGAATATGTCCCCATTTTAAAGACTCGGGCATGCTCAGGCATTTCCTGAGTCACCCAAAGTTGACTGAGACAACTGTTCCTACCTTAGTGGCTGGCCCCTCCACCCGCTCTGGTTATTTATGTGTGAGGTTTTCTTTTTGGCTCTCGGAACACAGTCACCAGCTGGTACTGTCTATAATTAGGCAAACCTACTTATGAATATGACTCAGTTACTTCTACCTCAATCAGGAGCTATTAATTGAAAAGGATGATGGGAGTTTTATTTTGTATGTTCAATAAATCCAGAATTTTTCAGAATAACTGTTACTGAATGCCTACTAAGTATCAGCCACGGTCATTGTAACCAGAACTTCCCGTACACCAGCCTATTGCCACAAAACCTCCAGACAATGTGCCTTGCAAACAAACCACTTGAGAATCATTTTCATATACAGCCAGCCCATGGAACCTTAACTAACTACCCCCAAACTAATAACTCCAACAGAGGCAAAGTACTGTGGTGGAAATGACCTTGAGTAGATCAGCAGGTGGAGAGCCCAGGCCTGCTTTTAACAAGATCTCTGACCTTCCCTGGCCGTTTGTCCTCGGAGCCCCACTTCCGTCATCTGCGTGATGTGAGTTTTGAAATGATCTTATCAAATCTCCTTCATTTCCAGCATTCCAAGTGGTGCCCAGATATGCCTTGGGTGAATGGAGGTACCCATTGTGCCTAGGCCACCTTTCTGTGTGTTTGCTGTTCCTTTCCCTGTTGGCTACCCTAGATGGAGTCATCTTGAAGGTCGGCATTGCCACCTGTGCTGCTTTTGAAATGTCCTCCACCGGACATGGCCGCAGGGAACCCTCACTTTATATTGTTGGCATCTGACAAACTGTCTCCTTCCATTTCTCAGAAACTCCGGAAAACCAACATTTACTAAGTTAGAAATGCTAAGCATTTTCTCTATGTTGCCTTCTAGCTGATCCCGCTAGCTCAGAAGGAAGCTTCCACTAGGCTTACTTCTACCACCCTGTGGAGGAAAGCGCCTGCCTGGTAGGAGAGCCGACACCGAGAGCATAAGCAGCCCAGCTCGCAGCTCTGGAGGTCAAGATGTGAGCACATGGAGTCTGACACAAACGGATCCCCAGGGTCTGTGGGGGCTCAGGGAGCTCTGTCTGAAGTCCTAGAATCATAGGAAAATGCGAGCCTGGCTGCTCTGGAGATGGTCCCACTCAGGTGCCAGCTGACTCCCTAGTCTAATGGGTCTGCAATAGAGACCATCGTGAGGTGAGAAAGACTCAGAATTGTCCTGCCACTCTTTTCAGCAGAAAGTTACAATGCCACAGATAGATATGCCCTTAAGAGGGAGAGAAAAGAGGAGGAAAAGGTATACTGAGCCCCATCTCAGAATAGAGGCTGGCTCTTTGTTGGCAGAGCTGGTTATCGGTGACGTCACTCATGTCAAAACAAGGCCCCTCTGTAAAATTGTAGGTAGGAAAGGAGGGTCCCCAGAAAGTATAGGAATTCAACCACCTTGAACGATCAACCTGTTCTGCAGCCTCTTTTTAAGAGGTCATGATTACTTAGCCACCTCAAACTAGCACCTGACAGACCCTGGCAGCCCATAGATGAACCCCAGTAAACTTTCCTTATTACCATGAAGTCTCCACTGTGGGTGCAACTATAGTTTCATTCATTACCATAATATGGGACATGTGTGGAAGCATGGTGAGATAAATATGCATGGCTAAGAGAAATTATACCTCTCCACAAGATGAAACATCTTTTTATTTCTTTACTACCCTATAAAAATTCTATGCCACTTTCCCTTCAGGACACATTGCTTTGGAGAATGTTCTTTTCACTTGCTGCAAATGACTGAATCTCCTACTTATAAAGACCTGCTTTCTTGTACCGGGTCATGTGTTACTTGCCAGGTGAATGATCTCTAATCATTCAGGTAAGAGAATCATAACCTGTCTGTGTTGGAAGATCTCACCCAGTCCTCCTTCTCTTTATGAGGAGACCAAGGCACTGAGATTGGAAGTGATATGCCAAGGTCATCTGTCTGGTTAGGGACATGGTAAATTGAAATTTATCCACCCTTCCCTTGACCCGACTCTAAGACTTTGAATCTAAGTACAGTGAGAAAATGTGGAAATATCAGATAGTGCAGGCAAGACAGCTGTTTAAAGAGCTTTACTTCAAGATATTGCTATTAGGATTCTGTGCAACCCTATTACAGGGTTGACAGCATAGAAAAATTGTCAGACACAAACAGTGAACTTTGATGGGGACAAGTGCCTTGGAGAACCCTCAGGGAAAACTGCCCAAATATAGCATGTACAGCAATATTACACACAATAGAATATTCTGACTGGTTATGTGCACATACAGCAGAGAAATATTATAGTCTTAAGGGTTTAGAAGCTGAACATGAGTCAGCAGGACGGCAATAGTGTTTAATAAAGCAGAAGTGGAATTCGGAAGCAGATACAGGGACAGAACATTATACTCAGCACTTTGAGTGCTCTCGCCCTCTTTTATTATTCTCTAATTGTATCTTGTGTCTAAGTCTTGTCTCCCCAATGAGATTAAAGGCTCCCAGAGGACAGAGACTAGATTTGATTCTTCCCTTGTATCTTTTTACCACCAGCAAGAAAATACATGTTAGGGAAAGAGAGAGAAAGAAAGAGAGACAGAGAGAGAGAGAGAGCTCATGAATTTGGAATCTTAGAAGGATGCCAGTGATGTTTTGGAATTCTATAATTCCAGAAGGAATTTTCATAAAAGACATGGGCACAGAGATATGAAACCAAAATTAACAGAATTGTCTTGACATCAACCCACAAAGGAGCCGACTTAAGGGGCAGACAGTGACAGCAGCAGCTGCCATTTACTGAGCGCCTGTGAAGCTACAGGTACTGAGCACCTATCATCTCTAACTTCTGCAATGACGACCCTACAACCCTGTGGGTTTTAGCAACCCCAGGCCAGAATTAAGCAAAGTACGCGAATTGAAATAATGCTGCTCATAGTGATACAACTACTAAGTGACTGAGTGAGAGTTAAAGCCCAGGGCTGCTTGGCTCTGAATTCCAAGTTCTTTCCATGTTTCTTGGCCATACACTATACAAAGACTGGACAATGTGTCCAGACCTTTCACAGCAAGAAGAACTCCATCCCTGTGGAAGTGACATCTGTTCTGCGAGGAAGGCGGTCACAGAGAGCATAGTAGCCCAGCCTCGCGGCTCTCCGGACGGTGAGATGTGGGCACGTGGAGTTTGGTACAAAGGGGTCCGCAGGATCTGCTGGGGCTCAGGGAACTCTGTCTGAAGCCCTAGAGCCACAGGAAATTCAAGCCCCAGCTGCTCTGGAGATGGTCCAACTCTATTTGTGTCTTTTCCTTGTCACTTTGGATGACTCATCCTGTTACTCACTGCAAGAAAGCTCAATCACTGTCCTTCTTGTCATAATGAAATAAGAAATCTTAAAACACGCTTTCTCACTATCAGCTATGGAGAAAAATAAGCAAGCAAGAAAAGATCCCCATCACAGCAGGAAGAGTGGAAAGAGACCCATTTATTGAGGATTGAACTTTGAGTTTTGTTATGATTGTTTTGTTTTGTTTTTACCTCTCCTTATACTTTTTTGAATTTTCCAGATTTTCAAACTGAAAATGCTCTTTTTAGTCTTGCATAGAGGAATACACCTATAGTCCCAGCTAGTTGGGGGCTGAGGTGGGAGGATCACTTGAGCCCAGGAATTCCAGCCTGGGCAACAGAATGAGATTTTACTGGAAAGGAAAGGAAAGAAAAGGAAAGGTCAGATCTTTCAAAACTAGGCAAAGTATTACACATATTTAACATAATACCAAAGTTTGGGAATAAAGAAAATACCCACATGAGGTTTTTTGGGAAATACAGAAAATTATACTGTTCAGTTACAACCTTTTTCAGTGCTCCCCAGAGATGAATAATCCCCATGATTTAAGCCTATTCTTATGATCTGAGACATCTTCCTTCCATGCTATAAATCAAAACCATCAAGCAAACATATAAAAGCTTTTTTTTGAATCATCAAGAAAGTGTAACAAGCTATCAAGCTGACTAACACAATAATAACCAGTGAATACAGAAACAGTCAACGAACTTGTGGTCTCAGAGAGAACATGCCAGGCAAGGGTAGCTTCTTTTCTAAGGAATTTGAGCCAGGCTAGCCAGAAACCTCCACATGCTCAGGAAAGCAGTCTGGGATTCCATTTGACTGTGGTGCTGGGCGCTGCACTCCCAGGGCAGAAATGTCCCACCTATAACACTCAGCCTGAAGCAGAGACCAACTCTCCAGGCCGTGAGAGATACATTGACAGCCAAACAGGAAGAATTAGACTTCCCTCCTTTCTCTCGGTTTGTAGCTATTTTTGAATCTTTTCAAATAGATCCAACTTTTCATTCCACTATCCTAAGATGTCCTGGAAGATATTTTAGAGATATTTAATAGTATTCCTCAGAGCCAGCAGATGGAGTGGTGGGTGATGAAATACCTTCTTGATGGGTTGTCTGAGATGGAGAGATCATAGGTTATAACGGAACAGTGTCTTAGAGAGGACTTCTCAAACTTGAATAGTCGTAGGAAACATCTGGGATCTTCAAACGCAGATTCTGATTCTACAGGTCCCAGATGAGACCTGAGAGGCCCTGTTTCTATGGGGCCTCCGGTTGCTGGCACTGCTAGTCTGAGGGCCACTCAGCTTTACTCGTGATAGGAAAACTGCAGTTAAAACTCTACCTAGATAACATTTTTCACCATTTTATCACCAAATACACATCCTTGCAACAACTATTGACGAGGATATAGATTAACCAGAACCCACACATGTTACCAGTGGGAATATAAAATGTTGCTGTCACTTTGTAAAACACCTCGGCAGTTTCTTAAAATGTGAAACATAAATTCAGTTATGTCCTCATTAACTCAGACATTTTTCTGAAATAAATATGTAGTTCAACTAGACATTTCCTTGGAGGCTAACAGCTAGAGCTAGCTCCAGTGTATCTAAGAGTAAAGAGTCTTTATCTTGGAGTCCAAAGTCCTAGATGTGACTCCTAATTAATCTTTCTGAGTCTCTCCAAGCCTGTTTCCTCTTCTGTAAAATGAGGTTAAAACCTACCTGACAAAGTGTTACAAAGATTAAATTTAATTAAAGACTGAGTAAATTCCATGGACCTCCACAAATAAAAGTTGTTTTATAACCTTAGATTTATAGAGTGGTGATTCAGAGTGCCTGGAAGCTCTGGGGGAGAGGAGACAAATGTGGTAACTGTGGAATATGATATGGTTTTTACAATCTGTTCAGATGGAGCAAATATAGGTAAAAGACCTTAAGGATATTGCTATTTTAAAAGAATATGGTGTGAACTATGTATTTAATTGCTACAGAAATTTTTAAAGAAAAACCCTTGGTTGGAATTGCATAGCCATGAAGACTGGCAAGACATTAGTACTGAGCTAGGAAATGAACGAAATGAAGAAAGCAAATTGATAGAGGGATGGACAAATCACTTAAGCAACCTTCCCTTCATCTGCAAAATGGACATTAAAATAGAACCTCACAGTGGGCAGCACCTGTAGCTCAAAGGAGTAGGGCGCTGGCCCCATATGCCAGAGGTGGTGGGTTCAAACCCAGCCCCGGCCAAAAAAAAAGAACCTCACAGGACTCTCGTGGGGACTACACGAGATGCTATGTTTATGTCTTACACCCAGCAAATATTCACTGCTTGAATTTAACCCTTCCTGGCTTTTTATTTGAATGGGTGAAATAAACCCATGATTCAACGAACCAAACCAACATAATAAAACATACGTGGACCAGTCTTGCTCTCATCTCTCTTCTCTTTCAGCAAATTCTTCCTTTCCTCGGAGATACTTACTCTTAGCAGTTTATGCAACTTTTCAGTGCTTTTTAATGCAGATGCAAGCAAAAAGAAATACATATTCTTATTCCTCCCTTTCTCACATGAAGGCAGTGCTATACACACTGTGCTGCGCTTGAGTTTTCCACTTTCTTCCATTTATTTTATTTATTTATTTATTTATTTTCGTGTATCCATTAATGCTTTTATGGGGTACAATGTGCTGATTTCATATAGAATTAGGAAAGCTTACATCACACTAGTTAATATATACCTCATCCCATTTACTTAGTTATTATGTTCAGACATTTATACTTTATGCTAATACATCTGACATGTACCCTTGCATTATGCACCACAGGTGTGACCCCGCCATTCACCCTCTCTCCTCCCTCCTTCATCTTGGGCCATAGTTATGATCTATTCTTCATATGAAAGTGTGAGTAATTGTAAATTGATTTCATAATAGTAATGAGTACATTGGATTTTTTGCCTTCCATTCTTGAGATACTTTACTAAGTAGGATATGTTCCAGCTTCATCCATGTAAATGTAAAAGATCTGCACTGCTGGTAGGAGTGCAAGCTGATACGTCCCTTTTGGAAAGAAGTATGGAGAATACTCAGGGATCTAAAAGTAGACCTGCCATTTGATCCTGCAATTCCTCTATTAGGTGTATATCCAAAAGACCAAAAATAGCTTTACAACAAAGATATTTGCACCAGATTGTTCATTGCAGCTCAATTCATAATAGCCAAGTCATGGAAGAAGCCCAAGTGCCCATCGACCCATGAATGGATTAATAAATTGTGGTATATGTATACCATGGAATATTATGCAGACTTTCTTCTTTTTAGAAAAGTGATGCTTAGAGGTTAAACTCCATAGATTCTGTCTAGATGGTCCAATCCTGCTTCACTGCTTTTTGTTTTGGGAATCTCTTCAGCTATGGTTCTT
>CAUYRH010182287.1:0-57529 GCA_963574655.1 Perodicticus potto | reverse complement strand
CATCACAGCTCACAGCAACCTCCAATTCCTGGGCTCAAGCGAGTCTCTTGCCTCTGCCTCCCAAGTAGCTGGGACTACAGGCGCCCGCCACAACGCCCGGCTATTTTTTGGTTGCAGCCGTCATTGTTGTTTGGCGGGCCCGGGCTGGATTCGAACCCGTCAACTCAGGTGTACGTGGCTGGCGCCTTAGCCCATTGAGCCACAGGCGCCGAGCCACGCCCATCTATTTTTTTGTTGCAGTTTGGCTGGGACTGGGTTTGAACCCACCACCCCCGGTATATGGGGCCGGTGCCCTACCCCCTGAGCCACAGGTGCCGCCCCACCTCACTAGCTTTTATAATGCTTAAGTCAAGCCTATTAGTGTGCCTATCGCCTGAATAGTGTTCATTGTATCTGGTAAGTAGTTTTTTTGCTCTTCCATCTCTCCCTGATTCTTGATTTCCAGTGTCTTTTTTTTTTTTTGAGACTGAGTCTCACTTTGTTGCCCTCTGTAGAGCACTGTGGAATCACAACTCACAGCAACCTCCAGTTCTTGGGCTTAGGCGATTCTCTTACCTCAGCCTCCCGAGTAGCTAGGGCTACAGGCGCCCACCACAACACCTGGCTATTTTTTTTTTTGTTGTTGTTGTTGTAGTTTGGCCAGGGCCGGGCTCAAACCCCCCCACCCTTGGTACATGGGGCTGGCGCCCTACTCACTGAGCCACAGGCGCTGCCCCAGTGTCATTTTTTTTGTCACCCTGGCTAAAGTGCTATGGTGTCAACCCAGCTCACAGCAACCACAAACTCCTGGACTCAAGCACTCCTCCTTCCTCAGCCTCCCAAGCAGCTGGGATTATAGGTGCCCACCATGATGCCCCGTCAATTTTTCTATTAGTAGAGACGGGGGTCTAACTCTTGCTCAGGTTGGTCTTGAACTCCTGAGCTCAAGTAATCTTCCTGCCTCAGCCTCCCAGAGTGCTAGGATTACAGGTGTGAACCACCACACCTGGCTGATTTCCAATGATTTTGACTTCTCTCTCTGCGTGTGCCCATTGATTAGTTCTAAATTATTAAAGAGCACATGGTGTTTGTTTTTCCATTCTTGAGATACTTCATTTAGGATAATAGTCTCCAGTTCTATCCAAATTGCTACAAAAGACATGAATTCATTTCTCTATGTCTGAGTAGTAAAAAATATGGAACGATTATTGAATTTGTGTTACCCTTGCACAGGGGGCCATGCTAATCTCTGTATGCATCTAATTATAGTGTATGTACTGCTGAAATAAGCACCCTCCAGTTTTTTGTTATTATACTGTTGTAAAGAATATTCAAATATACCAATATGTCTTTTCAGGGACATGAGTATTAAAAAAAAACACAGTGGGTAGGACGCCAGCCACATACACCGAGGCAGGCGGGTTTGAACCTGGCCCAGGCCCACTAAACAATAACTGCAACAACAACAAAAAATAATAGCTGGGCATTGTAGTGGGCACCTGTAGTATCAAAACAAAAAACTAGTACAGCCAGATCAGTGAACATTTATCCTATAATTTTTAGGTCCTGTATTTCTAATGAAATTGCTTCATTATAGTTCTTTTAAAACCCAGAAATAATGCAACACCACATACAGACTTCTGCGCATGCTTTATCTCACTGTACAAATTCCATATCAATGGAACCAGTGTGTTCTCTTATGGCAGAGTTTTTTATTTTTCTTTTTTTCTTTTTTTGTAGAGACAGAGTCTTGGTGGTACCTGTGGCTCAAAGGAGTAGAGCGCCGGTCCCATATGCCAGAGGTGGCGGGTTCAGGCCCAGCCCTGGCCAAAAACTGCAAAAAAAAAAAAATAATAATATAGAGACAGGGTCTCACTTTGTTGCCCTCCTTAGAGTGCCATGGTGTCACACAGCTCACAGCAATCTCCAACTCCTGGGCTTAGCGATTCTCTTGCCTCAGCCTCCCAAGTAGTTCGGGCTACAGGCGCCCACCACAACACCCAGCTAATTGTTGTTGCATTTGTCATTATTGCTTTAGCTGGCTGGGACTGGGCTCAAACCCGCCATCCTCAGTACATATGGCCAATGACCTACCCACTGAGCTACAGGTGCCGCCAACGTCAGGCTTTTTTCTCTTGTTGTTGTTGCAGTTTGGCCAGGGCCGGGTTTGAACCCACTACCCTCAATATATGAGGCCAGCACTCTACCCACTGAGCTACAGGTGCCACCAACGTCAGGCTTTATTCTTACTCAACTTGACACTACTGAGATTCATCTGTCTGTCTGGATTGTTTGAATTTGTTTATTAGATGGGTGTGGTAGTGCACACCTTCGCTGTCGGTGACTCAGAGGCTGAGCTGGGAGGATCTCTAGATCTCTTGGGCCCAGGAATTAGAAGCTGCAGTGAGTTATCATCACAACACTGCACTCTAGCCTGAGCTCAGGCAAGACTGTCTCAAAAACAAACAAACAAACAGAACAACCCTCCCTTCCTGATGCCTTTCTATACATATACCACAAAAGCTCAGGAGCAGAGGTAAGATGATCAGCTGTGCTGTTGGTAGGGAAGTGAAATACAATGGACCCACCTTAAGGTCAGGTGCTTTCCATCATCACCTCCTGGCATGTCCAAACAATGTCTGTGCTGAACGCTCCTCCCTCTCAGCAGACCATTCCTGCCATTTTGGCACCTCATGGTACCATATTTACTGATTCCATTGCCATTGGACATTTGGGTGTTTCCAGTGTGGGGTATTATGAAAAGTACTGCTTAATATGAACATATGTGGCCATTTCTGTTGTATTTCTGGGAGTGAAAGTGCTGGTCTTAGGGGACCCTTATTTTTAGCTTCAGTAGATACAGCCAGTGGCCCAACATGGTTGTACGAAAGCGCACTATCACCAGCTCTGAGAGTTCCAGTTGCTCCATGTCCTCACCAAGCTTGATATTGTCTGTCAGTATTTTCTTTTTTTTTTTGAGACAGAGCCTCAAGCTGTCACTGGATAGAGTGCCGTGGCATCACAGCTCACAGCAACCTCCAATTCCTGGGCTCAAGCTAGTCTCTTGCCTCTGCCTCCCAAGTAGCTGGGACTACAGGCGCCTGCCACAACGGCCGGCCATTTTTTGGTTGCAGCCGTCATTGTTGTTTGGCGGGCCCGGGCTGGATTCGAACCTGCCAGCTCAGGCGTACGTGGCTGGCGCCTTAGCCTGTTGAGCCACAGGCGCCAAGCCATGTCTGTCAGTATTTTCACCATTCTAGTCAAGGTATATAGGTGTTATGGTGTGACTTTAATGTTTCTCTGAAGACTAATTAAACACCTTTCTTATGCTTTTTGTGAATTGCCCATTCAAGCTTTGGGTTCATTTTTCCATTGTCTTTTATCAATTTTTAGAAACTATGTATCTGGGCTTGGCACCTGTAGCACAGTGATTACAGCACCAGCCACATACACCAAGGGTGGCGGGTTCGAACCCAGCCCAGGCCAGCTAAACGATAACTGCAACAAAAAATAGCTGGGCATTGTGGTGGGGGCCTGTAGTCCCAGACTCAGGAGGCTGAGGCAAGAGAATCACTTAAGCCCCAAAGTTTGAGGTTGCTGTGAGCTGTGATGCCATGGCACTCTACCAGGGGTGACATAGTGAGACTGTCTCAAAAAGAAAAAGAAAAGAAACTATGTATCTGGATGTAAATTTTATAAATATGTATCACAATTATTTTCCTACTCTCTGTGACTTACCTTAATGACCTTTTTTTTTTTGAGACAGTCTATGTCGCCCTTGGTAGAGTGCTATGGTGTTACAGCTCACAGCAACCTCAAGCTCTTGGGCTTAAGCGGTTCTCTTGCTTCAGCCTCCCAAGTAGCTGGGACTACAGGTGCCCACCACAACACCCGGCTATTTTTTTTGTTGTTGCAGTTGTCATCGTTTAGCTGGCCCAGGCTGGGTTTGAACCTGCCTGCCTGGGTGTATGTAGCTGGTGCCCTACACACTGAGATATGTGTGCTGCCCTCCCTTAATGATTTTTTTTTTTTTTTTGTAGAGACAGAGTCTCACTTTATCGCCCTCAGTAGAGTGCCGTGGTGTCACACAGCTCACAGCAACCTCCAACTCCTGGGCTTAGGCAATTATCTTTGCCTCAGCCTCCCAAGTAGCTGGGACTATAAAGCGCCCACCACAACGCCCAGCTATTTTGTTTTGCAGTTCCACTGGGGCCGGGTTTGAACCTGCCACCCTAGGTATATAGGGCCAGCTCCCTACTCACTGAGCCACAGGCGCCGCCCCTCAAAAGGTAATTCTATGATTGTTTTTTAAGTGGAATCCTATATAAAAAATCTTAAGCCGGACACAGTGGCTCAGTGCCTGTAATCCTAGCACTGTGAGAGGCCAAGGCAGGTGGATTGTCTGAACTTACAGGTTCGAGACCACCCAGAGCAAGAGCAAGAGCCCATCTCTTTAAAAAAAAAAAAAAAAAAATTCTTTTTTGAGATAAGAGCCTTAAGCTGTTGCCCTAGGTAGAGTGCTGTGGCATCACAGCTCACAGCAACCTCCAACTCCTGGGCTCAAGCGATTCTCCTGTCTCTGCCTCCCAAGTAGCTGGGACTACAGGTGCCTGCCACAACGCCCGGCTATTTTTTGGTTGCAGCCGTCATGGTTGTTTGGCGGGTCGGGGCTGGATTCGAACCCGCCAGCTCAGGTGTATGTGCCTGGAGGCTTAGCCGCTCGAGCCACAGGTGCCAAGCCAAAAGAAAAAAATCTTAAGGACAATTTTACTTCTTCCTAATTTGAATGCCTTTTCTTTCTTCTTACCTCAGTGCTTTGGCTAGGACTTCTAGTACTATGTTGAGTAGAAATGGATTAAGTAGGCATCCTTGCCTTGATCCCAATCTTAGAGGAAAAGCTTTATCACCACTGAGTATGATGTTAGCTCTGGGCTTTTCATATATGAACTTTATTATGTTGATATAAATTCTTCTGTTCCTAGTTTGAGTTTTTAATCACGAAAAGGTGGGAACACGGGCTCCAGGTGTTCATGCTATGTTGGGTAGCAGTAAGGAGGGTCTGCTGGCTACCTTCACACTTGGTGTGGTGACAGTGAAGGACCCCATGCAAGACATCCTGTAGTGGTTTCCCAGCCAGGTTCAACTCTGTAAAGTGACCTTGCCAGACAGGCCACAGTCTTCTGACTACAACCAGCAGGGCCGAGACAAAACCTGAGTATCTAGCCCATCTGGGTTCATGAAGGAGCAACACAGGAACCACAGCTGTGGCTAAAAGATGGGGTAATGGGAGAGGTGTGGTCAGGCAGGTAGACAGGCCTGGACTGGAGACCTCCAGTCCCATCCACCCCTACTCCCAGGAGTCACCGCCTACCTGCTGGCACGCCCACAGAGGCAGGGGAAGAGGTCTGCCCAGGTGGTGACATGAGGCCAGTCTAGGCTCACACACAAGCAGGGCTCTGTGTGTCACAGCCCGGGAATGTCCTGCTTCAGGTGAAAGCTGCTCAGTCGCTGCTGCCACACATGACTTTATTTGTGAAACCCCCCGGGCACAGCCCAGACACACACAAAGCACAAAGGGGAAAGCACAGGGCAGTCACGGGGCTGCTAAGGGAGGTGACAGGGCATCTCCTGCCCTTCAGTCCCCACCTTTCCCATACCCTAGAGGGTCCTTTGAGAGCAGCCGTAAGATGCAGCTCCAGCATCAGGGGCCCAGCCCCTCCCTCCCAAGGCTGGTGAACAGGTTTGGGCTGCCGAGGTGTCCCCTCCAGCTGGGCCCAAGGCCAGTCACAGACAATCTTCTCAGCAGCAGGGAGGGCCCCACTGGGTCTGGGAACCAACACTGTCCAGGCAACTCGTGCTCCTGGATGTGACGACTGCCTGTCCACACAGCAGGGGCCAGGGGCCTGCTGTCTGCTGACAGCCCCACAACCCACCCGTGGCAATCTCTGCTCCTCAGGCTGAGCAGCCACCATGGCAGACATGGATGGTGGGGATGGCAGTCACTGGGAACCAGGTCTTAGTGACTGGAAGCAGCCCACCCACGACACAGCGGGAGGGGACAGTACATGGACAACAACTCCCCAGGCCCTGGTGTGGCCTGGGGGTTTCGGGGGCAGAGATCAGTGGAGCGCCCTCAGATGGCGGCGAGTTTTAATGGCAGAGCAGCTCACAGCCCTTTCCCCCAAGGCCAACTCCCTGCAGCAGACCAGGGCCAGGCCAGCAGGGAGACATTAAAGACCCAAATCCTGACAGGAAGCACATGAACCACACCGACACATATACTCAGGAGACCAAGACACTCGAGACAAAGACTCTCCCTGCCTCTGGCCAGAGTCCTGTCTGACAGGAGGACGTGGGCTGCGGCTCAGTTCATCCCAATCCTGCCCCAGGTCACCAGTCCAGGCCAGGGGATGAGGAAAGGCTTCAAGTTTAGACCTTGTACAACGTCTGTAGCAGATTGTGGCGGGCAAAGGAGCAGGATTCCAGGGCGCCGTTGGGCCTGTGGGGAAAGAAGGGTCAGCAGATGGGATAGACACCTCCTGGCCCCTGAGAGCTCAGGCTCCAGCAGGGCCTATTTTCCAACTGTGGGGCCATTTCTGTGCTGGATTCAATTTTCTTAACCTTCACAATGACCGCAAAGGAGACATTAGACTCCTACCTTTTACACAGTGGGGGCAGAGTGTGCATTAGGCTCAGATGTGGGCCCCCAAGGCCACACAGCCCAGAGATGGCCAGAATGCCAGTGGCCCAGCCAGAATCCGGGGCCTCTGCTCTCTACTGGACACCTTTCAAGGGACCTTCCAGCAGACACGGGGCCAGGGAGTTCTCAATGGCTAATAGCCATTATAATCCCATCTCGGTTAGAAGGAAAGGGCTGGCCACTGCTGCCATCAAGATTAGTCTCATTCAGAGGAACAAACTGCATAAAGACCCCCATGGGGTGGCTCAGCGCCTGTGGCTCGAGTGGCTAAGGCGCCAGCCACGTACACCTGAGCTGGCGGGTTCGAATCCAGCCCGGGCCCGCCAAACAACAATGACAGCTGCAACCAAAAAATGGCCGGGCATTGTGGTGGGCACCTATAGTCCCAGCTACTTGGGAGACAGAGCCAGGAGACTCGCTTGAGCCCAGGAATTGGAGGTTGCTGTGAGCTGTGATGCCACGGCACTCTACCCAGGGTGACAGCGTGAGGCTCTGTCTCAAAAAAAAAGACCCCCACGGGGTGGAGCACAGCCAAGGCTGGCACGGAGGGTCTACACAAAACATCCACTATGGTTCCAAGTACCCTACAGCAGCCAGCAAGCTCTGAGCTCACGTGGTATGGGGACTTCCTTGTTCCTGTACCTGTCCCACACCCAAAAGGCACTAGGTTCACTGTGGCTGACCCAACCAACCAGAGACAATCTGGCCCAACCCCTGGTCAAGCGAATGTGGCATATAGGGTGGCACCTGTGGCTCAGTGGGTAGGGTGCCGGCCCCATATACCAAGAGTGGTGGGTTCAAACCCGGCCTTGGCCAAACTGCAACAAAAAATAGCCGGGCGTTATGGTGGGCGCCTTGTGGTCCCAGCTACTGGGGAGGCTGAGGCAAGAGAATCACCTAAGCCCAGGAGTTGGAGGTTGCTGTGAGCTGTGTGATGCCATGGCACTCTACCTAGGGCGATAAAGTGAAACTCTGTCTCTACAAAAAAAAAAAAAAATGTGGCACATAGGGCCTCAGTGAGGATACCGGGGACAAGCCTCCAATCTATCCCTAGTGGGGCCCCAGTCCTTCCACCTAACTGTGCCCACTGCCCCACCAATGTGCCAGGACTGTCCAGTACCCTTTGTACAGTGTGTTCCCAGGAGATACCCTGGGGCTGCAGAGCAGGTGTGACCAGGCCCCTTTAACCTGGGCTGCTGTGAGCATGAACACAGAACTGCTCCCAGAAACCTTCACTAGCAGACTTGGGTTTGGACATTGGCCTGGCCCTTTGCTAGTGTGTGACCTGGGCTAATGCTTAACCAACCTGGGTGCTAGTTTCCTCATCTGGAAAGTGGAGGCCATTTCATGTCTTCTCTCTCCAAAGGAAAAGGCTTTGTCCCTAAGCCCCACCATTCTCAGCAGGGCAAAGGGCAGGAGGCTTACAAGGGTGGTAAGACACAAATTGGGATGCTGAGAGCCCAGGAAGCATGAGGGTTGCCACAAGCAACCAGCTTGGCTGGGCCAGGACTCCCTTGACCTGTCAAGGGAAGCAAGAGGCAACTGGAGGCCTGAGTCGGTCGCCTGGGTGAAATGACAAAGCCACACTCACTTGGTCATGAACGCCAGCAGCAGGGGTGCAAGAGCCTTGGGAAAGTAGTCCTGCTGCACCACATGGTTCAGCACCATCAGGGGGCCATACAGGTTGGCAATGGCCTTGATCTTGTCTTCACTCTGTGAGGGGAACACAGCAAAAGGCAGGTGAGATTCCAGGTCACCTGGGAGCCCTAGGTCTCCACTCTCTAGACTCTGCTGACAGTGCCCCATGACTGAGGTCCAGCTGAGATCCTATCACGAAGACCAAGATAGCTGAGGCAGACTCAGGCCTCAGGGACACAGAGGAGTGACGAGATTGAGACCTAAGTAGGGGAAGTATGGGCCATATGCCTGAAGCAATGTCTGGTACACTCCTGCCCCCATCCCTCCTGGGCCTGCCACCCCTCTGGTCTCACCTTGAGCAGACCCATGTGCACAAGGAGCCTGGTAAGGAAGGCGTTGGAGTTGAAGGAGGGTGAGCTGAAGGCCTTCTTCATCAGGGCATCTGCAGGGCAGAGATGGCAGTGGGGCACAATGTCAGCCTGGGCCGTGGGGCATTCAGAGCCTCCCTCCCTCCTGCCGTCCTACCCTGACCACAGAGTGAACGTGGGACGGACGACAAGGGCACCAGGGGATGGACTCTGTCCATTTACTGGCTCTGACACTCTGACCCTTCTCCATCCAGGCCTAACATATAAAACGGACGTAGGGATGACACCCACTGTGCCCACCTTGTACAGCAGACTGAGACGTGGTAAGGCAGAGCAGCACTGGGGAAGTTGCAGGTAATTAAGGGAGATGAGGAGACCTGAACAGACTGTGCTAGGCTGTTCTGAGAAAAACAATTCAGGCAACCTGTTTCTCTAGGTGGCCACAGGTGGGCTTTCAGGGGAGATCCCCATTCCCAGTCTTGCTTCCCATTTAACTGTCCCTCACTTCCTGCTTTGATGCCACCCATTGAGCGCCAGTCCAGGAGAAAGCACCATGTGTATTTCTAGTCTCTTCTCCTTTCTCCTGAACTATGCCCCTTGCCTACAGGACCCTCCTCTCCTCTGGCCAAATCCAGGTCAGATAAGCAAACGGTGACCAGTGGAAGGTAACAGATGCTGGAATGGAGAGATCGGTGGGGAGAGGGTCATGACAGGACTAAGGGAGGCAGTCCCAGGAAGTTGCATGGATGATATGAGGACAGCAGGCATCCTCTGGGCAGGGATCTTCCAAGTGGAACAGGCCTCGAGTGCAGAGGCTCTAAGGTGAAGACAAAGGCTCAGCTGCCACTCCCCTCCTCCCAACAGGACTGCAACCACTGGGCCCAGTGGGTGACAATCTGGCCTTTCTTCCTCCCCAGAGCGGGCGTGTGCACCTGAGTTCTGGCCACACAGGCTGCTTCCCGGCTGCAGCAAGAGCGAGGACAGCACAGCTGCGGCGGGCACCTGCCAAGACAGGCCGGAGTGCCCCTGAGCGTCTACGTTACCTGCCGCATCCTGCACTGCCGTCCTCACGGTGGCTTCGTCCTTAAACACAGATGATACCTTTAGGAAGGCAGAGACCACCTTTTCTGGGTCAGATGTGTCAGTCTGAGGATATGAGACAAGTATGGGTTACCAGAGGCACACGGTGAGACAGAAGAGGCCCTGGGCCCATGAAGCGTGAGGACAGGCCCCCACCTCACCCCACGTGTCCCCTAAGAGTCTGGGTCAGGTCTGGGAGCACGGCAGGATAAAGGAGTACTAAAAATCTTCCTGGGACACCGTGGTGCACATCCCATAATGTGAAGAAAAATCCAGAACACACACAATATTCCTACGCAAGGAATATCTCAACTTCACGGACGACTGGGAAAAGTGGGGGAAAAAGTCAACGTCCAGAAACTGTGCCATGTCCATCTTCAGTGCCATATCTACTCGTTGGAACAAAGGGCATGAGAAGAGTTTTATTGACTCAGGCAAATGAAGAACAGTGTTAAATGGAAATAAGAGGACACAAAAAGACTCATATAATCTCATTTATCCCGAGTTAAAATACTCGGGATAAATGAGTTAAAATAAGTAAGGAGGATCGCTTGAGGCCAGGAGTTCTTTTTTTTTTTTTGAGACAGAGTCTGACTTTGTTGCCCTCAGTAGAGTGCCAGGGCATCACAGCTCACAGCAACCTCAAACTCTTGGGCTCAAACAATTCTCTTGCCTCAGCCTCCCAAGTATCTGGGACTACAGGCGCCTACTACAATGCTCAGCTATTTTTAGAGATAGGGTCTTGCTCTGGCTCAGGCTGGTCTCCAACCTGTGAGCTCAGGCAACCCACCCTCTTTGGCCTCCCTGAGTGCTGGGATTACAGGCATGAGCCACCGCACCTGGAGAGGCCAGGAGTTCAAGACCAGCTTGGGAAACATAGTGAGACCCCTATCTCTACAAAAAAATAATAAAACAATTAAATTTGGCATGGTGGTGGTTGTCTCTAGTCCCAGCAACTCAGGAAGCTGAGGCAGAGGATTGCTTGAACCTAGGAGTTTGAGGTTGCTGTGAACAATGTTAACACAAGAAAATCAGCCCAAATGCCAAGCTGAATCTTGAGTCACCTGAGCCTCCATTTTGTCATCTATAAAATTAGAATAATGGGGTTTACATTTCAGGTTGCCAAGTACAGGTGCTGGCAGAAAGCAGACACCTGATAATCACCTCTGTATGAAAAAACCAAACAAGTGAGGCTGGGGAGAGGGCAGCCTTCCAATAATAAGCAGGTGACCTCTACAAGGGCTCTGATCAGCTGAGTTGTTCTGGAAGCAGCTAGGTGGACAGAACATGCAGAGAGAAGCAAGGAGTGGGCATGCACAGGCTAGTCTTGAGAGAATTCTCTGACCCTGTCCTCACACAAAGTGGCCAGGCTGCCTGGAGGCCATGCATGTTCCCACTGGGGTGCAGACATCTACAACCCCTCATTTGTGGCTTTATAACACACAAAAATAACACAGAGGCAGGCTGAGCCACCCTGCCCCCAGCTGCCAGTGTCACCTCCCAAACCTCTGAGCTCAGGTCACCTCTTCTCTGGTGATCTAGGGTGGGAGCCGGGAAGTTCTGCTATTACCTGCTGGGCTATCAATGTGGAGCTCTTGGGCCCGAGGCGTAGCAGCTTCTCTGGGGAGGGGAAGGCCAGGAAGGTAGAGACGTCTGCAGGAGGTGGGGAGGTCAGCACAGGAGCTGGCTCCTGAGAAGGACGGCACAGGTGTTTTGTACAATTCCAGATTCCAGACTCCTTGGCCCAACTATGTCCATCCCACAACCAACACGTCCAGGTAGGATCAGAGTCAGTCTAGAATTCTCTCTCCCACTCAGCTCAGTTCTCCACCTCTTTGGGTCACCCCCATATGCTGCTCCTGGTCCAGGAGCTTCTGGGGTGGAGGACTCGCTATGGCCAGGTAGATCTTGGCCATGACACGTGGTGCCCCAGGAATGACCTGAGAGACACACATGCATAAGGTGCACCCACCACACTGGGGAGAGTGCTACTCGTGAGCCCCCGAGGTGCTGAGACATTGATCAATTTGTTTAACTGTTCCATAAACCAGAGAAGAGTGTGGGGACCCTCGTCCAAACCTAAGTTTTCCTGGAGCTGTATTTAGGAACCTGAGAGGGAATGAATGGGAGGTGTGGCAGCCACAGTCTCAGGAATGGGGGCTGTCTCCAAGGGTCAGCAAGATAATCCCCTTGTGGGTAGGTAAAACATTCAGAATTTCAATTTTGGCTTTTTTTTTTTTGTAGAGACAGAGTCTCACTTTATCGCCCTCAGTAGAGTGCCGTGGCGTCACACAGTTCACAGCAACCTCCAACTCCTGGGCTTAGGCAATTCTCTTGCCTCTGCCTCCCGAGTAGCTGGGACTACAAGCGCCCACCACAACGCCCGGCTATTTTTCTGTTTTGCAGTTCGGCCAAGGCCAGGTTTGAACCCACCACCTTCAGTATATGGGGCCAGCGCCCTACTCGATGAGCCACAGGCACCGCCCAATTTTGGCTTTTTTTACATATGGGGCCGGCGCCCTATTCCTTTGAGCCACAGGCACCGCCCATTTACTCAATTCTTTTAGAAATATTTACATGTGTTTTAAGATACATGCACACACAGGGTGGCAGCACTCTGTATAATCATCTCACAATTAACAACTGAACACACACACCTACACTGGGTGAGCATCACTGCATTGGGGTGATTTGCTTTTTACTTAATAACCTACAATCAAAAACCATCTGCTGGACGGTGCCTGTGGCTCAGCGAGTAGGGTGCTATATGCCGAAGGTGGCGGGTTCAAACCCAGCCTCGGCTGAACTGCAAAACAGAAAAATAGCCGGGTGTTGTGGTAGGTGCCTGTAGTCCCAGCTACTTGGGAGGCTGAGGTAAGAGAATCGCCTAAGCCCCAGAGTTTGAGCTGTGTGACACCATGGCACTCTACTGAGGGCGATAAAGTGAGACTCTGTCTCTACAAAAAAAAAACAAAACAAACATCTGCAGCTACTGTGCCCAGATGGACCAGCTCCCCATGAAGATGCCTCAGATGCAATCAGGGGACCAGGGCTCCGATGCTGGCAGATGGCCAGGCACTCACCCCGCTGTTAGGGTCCAGAATCTTCCTTGAGGGTGTGGTTGACTCCTCTCCCTGCCCTCTCTGCTGTGGTTCTTCTTCCTCCTCTTCCTCTTCCTCCTCTTCCTCTTCTTCCTCTTCTTCCTCCTCCTCTTCTTCATCTCCTTCTTCTTCATCTGCTTCCTCTTCATCCTCGTCTTCATCATCACTGCAGAGGGAAGCTGGCTAAAGCAGACCTTCCCCACCTGCAGCCACTGGCCAGAGGCCTGGCTTCGTAAGCCCAGTGACCCCAGCCAGGGCTGGGGGAGAGTCGGGCTAGCCCCTGCTCCCAGGGCAGGAGCAGATGACCACTGGAGAACACGTCCCCCACTTCTCGTCACCCGGAGAAGCCCATTATATGGACACCAAAAAATCAAATCTTGTCCTGTCCCAAAAGATGCACCAATCCCAGAGGAGGCAGAGAAAAGGAAGAAAGCTCTGTCACAGCTGGGGCCTGGACTCTCAGGAGTGCTGCCCAGGTTGAGATGCCAGGGCAGGGCCACCATAACCTGCTGACCACAGGGAGATACAGGTGTGGCAGAGGGTGGAGTAGGGGGTCCCACTGTCCCCACAGGAAAGCTGTCCCATTTCCTCGGTCCATGGTCCTTTGAGCCCTCAGTTCCTAGCAGCACACCAGGGCTGGGCATTGAGGAGGTATGACCAAGCATCTGAGAAGAATGAAGACTTGGCGATCAGAGGGACAGAGGCAACCAGGTACTGGAGGCCCAAACCAACTGATCCAGAAGGTGATGATAGCTCCCCTACCTCCAACAGGCTCTGCAAACCCTGCAATCCATATTCTCTGCATCTATCTCTTCCTTTCTAGGAGTTAGACTCTTTTATCTTCACAGGCTACGTGGCATCATAGCTCACAGCAACCTCAAACTCTTGTGCTTAAGCGATTCTCCTGCCTCATCCTCCTGAGTAGCTGGGACTACAGGCACCCACCACAACACTCAGCTAGTTTTTCTATTTTTAGTAGAGACGGGATCTCTCTCTTACTCAGGCTGGTCTCAAACTCCTGAGCGCAAGCAATCCTCCCACCTCGGCCTCCAAGAGTGTTAGGATTACAGGCTGAGGCACCGTGCCTGGCCAACAGTCAGATTTTTTTTTTTTTCTTTTAGAGACAGAGTCTCAGTTTATCGCCTACAATAGAGTGCTGTTGCGTCACAGCTCACAGCAACCTCCAGCTCTTGGGCTTAGGCAATTGCCTTAGCCTACCGAGTAGCTGGGACTATAGTCGCCCGCCACAACGCCCAGCTTTTTTTTTTTTTTTTTTTTTGCAATTTGGCTGGGGCCAGGTTTGAACCCACCACCCTCAGTATATGGGGCTGGCGCCCTACCCGCTGAGCCACAGGCACCGCCCCCACCTTTTTTTTGAGACAGAGTCTGACTTTGTTGCCCTCAGTACGGGACATCACAGCTCACAGCAACCTCCAGTTCTTGGGCTCAAGCAATTCTCTTGCCTCCCGAGTAACTGGGACTACAGGTACCCACCACAACACCTGGCTATTTTTTTGTTGCAGATATTGCTGTCCAGCTGGCCCAGGTCGGGTGTATATGGCAGGTACCCACACTATCCACTGAGCTACAGATGCTGGCAACAGTCAGATTCTTTTTCTTTTTTTTGTAGAGACAGAGTCTCCCTTTATCGCCCTCGGTAGAGTGCCATGGTGTAACACAGCTTGCAGCAACCTCCAAGTCCTGGGCTTAGGCGATTGTCTTGCCTCAGCCTCCCGAGTAGCTGGGACTACAGGAGCCCATCACAACGCCCGGCTATTTTTTTGTTGCAGTTTGGCTGGGGCTGGGTTTGAACCCGCCACCTTCCTCAGTATATGGGGCCAGCACCCTACCCACTGAGCCACAGGTGCCGCCCAAAAGTCAGATTCTTAAGAACAATTTTTTTTTGAGACAGAGCCTCAAGCTGTCACCCTGGATAGAGTGCTGAGGCATCACAGCTCACAGCAACCTCCAATTCCTGGGCTTAAGCGAGTCTCCTGCCTCCGCCTCCCAAGTAGCTGGGACTGCAGGAGCCCACCACAACGCCGGGCCATTTTTTGGTTGCAGCCGTCATTGTTATTTGGCAGACCTGGGCTGGATTCGAACCCGCCAGCTCAGGTGTACATGGCTGGCGCCTTAGCCTGTTGAGCCACAGGCGCCGAGCCAATCTTAAGAACAATCTTAAGAACATCTTCTAGGTGCCTGCATCTCTGACCCCCACCCTCCCTGTGCTCACTGTCCCCTGTACTTGCAGCTCTCACCACCTCAGGATCAGATCTAGCATCTCCCGTCCAGTGGCCTCCCCGACTCACCTGCTCTAGAGGGTGGTCACAATGCAGTCTCGTGTGTGCCCCTTGTTGAACAAATTACAACTTAATTAATCTGCCTTATCCCCACAGGCCAGAATCCTTGACTGTCTTATCCTTATAGTTCTAATGTCTAGCACAGTACTGGAACACCACAGGAGCTCAAGCAACGTTCTTGAATGAACAAATGTAGAAACAGAGGAAGCAATGGCCTGCCCTTTCCCCTTGGGCCCCGCCGCCTGGAGTTCCCTACCTGAGGGATGCCAGCACCTTGGCCATGTTGAAGCCATCCAGCACCTCCTGAAGCTGCTCACAGCCTTCTTCTCCAAGGGTGTTGCCTGCTCAAGGGGAGGGCAGAGCAGTCAGGACAGGGTGGCAGTGTCAGTCCAGCAGATCTGTGCTGGGGCCACACCACCCTGACTACCGTTGAGGTCCAGCTTCTCCAGCTCGGTCTTGTCTGCTATGGCCTCAGCAACCACCAGCGCAGCATCCCTCTTGATCTCACAGAATGACAGGTTCAGCTCCTAAAAGCAAGAAGGGGTGGAAGTGGGCAGACACCTGGGCCAGGAGAGCAGGTCTGACCTACTCTCAAGCAAGGGCTTCCCCACTGAGGATAAGGCAAGCTCTGTCCTTCAGATGAGTAACTCCAACAATAAATACAACAGCACGGCAGCCGACGATGTGCTGAGTACATCTCCTTTAATAATGAATACCTCTCTTAATAACGTTCACCACAGCCTTCCATTTTACAAAGAAACCGTGGATGGCAGGGAAATCTCACGTGCGAAGTGGTAGAGCTGGGGTGTGGATCCCGGCCTCTCCCACACCTCACCACCCATGAGTAGTAACCACATAAGGAAAAGCCTAGATCCCAGAAGGAGGGAGTCAGGCGGCCAGGCTGGCACCTTCAGCTTGGGTAGGCCCCCACGGATGGCATCTGCAATGGCAACGGCACCCCTGGAGCGCACCAGGCAGTCCCCGAAATTGATCACCTCCACCTGCCTCAAGGTCTTCAGGGTCTGCAAAGAGGAAGCAAGCGTCCAGAGTGAGGGCACAGGCCTCTCACCCCAGCAGGTCCCGGGGGCCGTGGCAGCATCACACCCACACCAGTCCCTCCACACAGTCCTCTTCTGTAGCCCTCTTCACCCACTCAGCTATCCTGTCACCTCTTAGTTGGCCTCTGGGCCTCCAGCTAAACTCCTCCCAGCTGATCTGATTCCTTACACTGCAGCCAGAACGCTTCCTAAAGTGCAAATCTAGTCCCATCACACGCTGCTTCACACCCCCAGGCTCCCAATTGCTCGTGGGAGCATGTCTCAAGGAGTTAGCCTCACCTCCCCCTTCCTCTCCTTCAACCACCAAACACACCCTGAACCCTGGTCATTTTGAACCAGGACCAACCAAACACAGCTCCTGTCCCGAGTCTGAGTGCCCCACCCGCCATGAACCATTCCACCCCAAACACCCCACCCCACTTTGTACACAAAATCCACTTGTCTGTACAACTTAGCGGAAATGTGACCCTTTCTAAGAACCTACATCCACCTCTGCCAACACCTACAGCAGGACCAGCCTTCCGTCGGGACACGGTGCCCCAGAACACAGGCAGCAGAGCAGCCACTGCGTCCAGTGCTCCGACACCGATCAGTGGCTTCCTTCCCTTCTTGAATTAGGGTCTCCTCAAAGGCAGAGTTTTTTTGTTTGTATACTTTGAGACAGAGCCACACTCTGTCACCCTAGGTAGAATGTCCTGGCATCATCGGAGCTCACAGCAACCTCAAACTCTTGGATTCAAGTGATCCTCCTGCCTTAGCCTCCCAACATGTTAGGCAGAGTCTTTGGCAACCCAGTGGGTCTGTACTTGCTATCAACTGGACACTGGGCCTCAAAACACAGCTCCTGGGCCAGGCAGTGGTTCACATCTTAGTCCAGCTACTAGGGAGGCCGAGGCAAAAGACTGGTTCAAGACCAGCCTAGACAACATAATGAGACTCCATATCTAGAGAAAAAGTAGATAAACAAAAAACCCTGCTGAGCAAATCCATGAGGAAAACAGATGGAGGAACAGCCTTCTTCCATGCGTGCTGAGATGAAAACCAGCACCAAGCACTAGGGGTGACATGGAGGCACCTCAGGATGAAGGCCGCACAAAGAGTCACTCAAGAAGGGCACACATTACCTCATGACATGGGACGCTGCTCAGGACATGCTCAAATGAGCTGGACCCCTGGGCACATACAACCAGGTGGGCAGAGCACCCAGACTCTGCCTACGGGTGTGCTGATGTGGCCCAAGCACACTCCCCTCACCTCCGCCATGGCCACCGCACCCTTCTCAGTGAAGGTGTTGTCATTCAGGTTGATGACTCGCAGCAAGGGGTTGATGGCAAAAGCCTGGGCCAGGGCAGTGACACCAGGGTGATTGATCCCATTCTGTGGCATGTGGACCTCCTCCAGAGTCCCGATGATCTGCAAGGGCAGGAGGGAGAAAGAAGAGACGTAGCCCCGAGTGCCAGTTGACATCCAACAGGCAGGGAATGACTGCCATCAGCACGGGAAGAGCCCGTCGTCATGGCTGCAGGAAGTCCCCTGTACATCCTCAGAGCACCCAGTCCTCCCTTATCACAGCGACCCTCATCTCGGAGTATGGAAGCGCGTTCTGGTCGGCACCAGCCTGAGCTCTCAAAGAGAGGATGCGTCCCAGGCTCCACTGCTACCTGGGTGACAACGAGCCTGACCCAGGCGCCTTCTGCTGCGCAGCGTTGGGGATGGGAGAGGTTACAGATAAATACAAGAAGGACAACCCAGACAGGTTATGGGTCAGTTTGTTGTTGTTGTTGCCATTGTCACTGTTGTTTTAGCTGGCCCGGCCTGGGTTCAAACCTGCCAGCCTTGGTGTATGTGGTGGAGGCCCTACCTACTGAGCTACAGGCGCCACCCTATGGGTCAGCTTTTTAACATTTTCTGTGCAATTGGCCCTCTGGGAGTCTGGTAAAGTCCCTAGGCCCGCCCCTCAGAAAAATGTTTTAAATTTTAAAATAAATTATATAGAATTACAAGGGAAATCAATTCAATTGGAACAATTGTCGAAACATTTACAAAAACCCCAAAGGTGTACTGTAGTGATATATGAACTACTTATGAATTCACTGAACAATAATAGCCAGGAGCAGGTCTACTGTTAATGTAACTTTGATAGGAAGGAATAAACATGTCTATGTATCTGTAATCTCCAATAACTTGATATGAAATACTATAAATTGGAGAGGACAGATATCATCTGCCACTGGTGACAAAGTCGCAGGAATTCCTTTCTTTCTTTTTTTTTTTTTTTATGGAGGATGTCACTTTATTGCCCACGGTAGAGTGCCGTGGCGTCACACAGCTCACAACAACCTCCAACTCCTGGGCTTAGGCGATTCTCTTGCCTCAGCCTCCTGAGTAGCTGGGACTATAGGCGCCCGCCACAACGCCCGGCTATTTTTTCTTTTTTGCAGTTCGACCGAGGCTGGGTTTGAACCCGCCACCTTCAGTATATGGGGCCAGTGACCTACGCAATGAGCCACAGGCGCTGCCCAGTTGCAGTAATTTCTAATGCTGCTGAGGTTTATTGCCTACACTCATAATCCAAGGTCACACCATGTATTTTAGGTACGTCAGGGATAATAATATGCAATTTTCCCCATCCATGTTCACAGACCCCCTAAATTCTATCCACAGACTGAGGACTCCCATAGACCCCAGGTTAAGAACGCCATTCAAAGCACCCAGAGGAAACCTCACAAAGGTTTGGTGCAACTGGAACGTGACCAGTGCAGTGGGGTCAGCAGGCCAAGGGAAGGGGGGACCCAAGGAGAGCAACCGGCTCCCTCTATCTCCCAGACGGCAGGAGCTGCCCCACAGGCAGGGCGCCAGTGAGGCACAAGGTGGACATCTGCTGCGTCCAGTCCCCATGGCAGTGAAGGAAGCGCCTGCAAAGGCAGCTTTGCAGCCGCTCCACACACAGCAATGCAGGGCACAGGTCTGGGCTGCGCAGTCAGTGTTACATCAACGCGTATTGCTGAAGGAAACACTTAAATTAAGAGGACGCCAGACCCCAAAGTTCCCAGTCCCATGAGGGACAGGTGTGGCCTTCTCCTGGCACTCATCTTCAGAGACTCAGCAGTGTCCTACAGAGATGGAGGGATGACATGGGGGCAGGGGATGAGGTCACCTGACAGCACCTTGTTTGGGCCCTGAGGATGCTCCATCCTGTCTCCCTGTCTCCAGAGGTGTGGAACGTTTCTTCTCCACACCCACCCCAGGGGCCGCGCCCAGCTGCCCTGAGCACTCCTGCCCTCTCACCCCACCTCCTTTGCACTGGGCACAGCCCCATCTGATCAGAGTGGCCTGCTCTGTCGAAGCCTCAAGGCAGCTGCTGCAACTCATCTGAGGGTCAGATCACACATCTTCCCAGACATGCATGATGGGAACTCAGGCCTACTTTGAATGAACCAACAGGCTCGGGGGCGGGGGGGGGGATGCAACTCTCCTCGGAACACTTGGCTAAGTACTGCTGTTGGTGCCTTAAGCCAAATGTGCTTCAGGGCCTGGTGGGACAGGTTGGACAGAAACCACTTACCCCAAAAGCTTCTGCCAAGGCAGTGGCTCCATCGTTCTCCAGCCGATTTCTGCCAGCCACAAAGACCTTCAGGGCCAGTGGCTTGCCTTGGGCACTGGATTTCCGGTAACACTCGATCAGAGCTGCAGCCAGGATCTATGGGGAAAGGATGAGGGGTCCAGGCCATGGGCAGGGTGGCCACTGCCTCTGAACTGGTCAACAGCCCATGCCACTCCCCGGTGCAGGATAGGGTGTACAGAACTGCTAATAGCACTAGGGTCATGCCTTACATGTGCCCAATATGTTACAAAGGGCTTTTACATCTAGTACTTTCTCTGTGTGCCACACTGCCTGTGGGGCAGACCAAAAGCGGGGAGACTCCATTATTGACCGGACATGAAGCCGGGTAAAGCGGAGAGTTCCCTGCTCAGCTCCCTGCTAGGCTCAGTGCCCGTAGCACAGTGGTTATGGCACCAGCCACATGCACCAAGGCTGGCAGGTTCGAACCTGGCCGGGGCCAGCTAAACAATGACAACTGCCAACAACAACAACAAAAAATAGCCAGGCATTGTGGTGGGCGCCTGTAGTCCCAGCTACTTGGGAGGCTGAGACAAGAGAGAGAATCGCTTAAACCCAAGAGTTTGAGGTTGCTGTGAGCTGTGACACCACAGCACTCTACTAAGGGTGACACAGACTGTCTCAAAAAAAAAAGAACAGAAACCCTATCTTCCAGCTTCTCCTCCACACTCCACAACATCCAAGGGAAGTGGACACTGAGACTGCAGCCCCAGGGTACCCATCTGCCACACACCGGTGCCTGGGCACAGCAGGACTCACCTGCTGGGTGTAAAAACCTAAAACCAGCTTGGCCTGGTGGCAAGAGGTAACTCATAGCCTGGTTACCCCAAATAGGCATTTAAAAGTGCTGAGGGGCAGTGGGAATCAGCCCACAGTAAACGTGACCTAAAGGACTTACAAGCCAGTGCACATAGGAGAGAAATAGCATTGAGAGAGCACCCACTGGGCGCCGCGCAGGCTCAGCAAGGCACTTCTGTACTTTCTTGGTTCAACCTCAAAACCAGACTAAGGGGTGTCAGCCTACCTTTACAACAAGGATGTTGAGGCTCAGATAGGCAAGTAAATCAGTCAAAGTCACACAGCAGATGCCCAGCAGTAATGTGAATGGCAAGTGAGTTGATCCGACTCATGGCATAAGGGCCTGAGAGTATTCACAACTGGCCTCAAAAGACCCACCCAACTCCACAGCGGTGGCAATAGTGGGTCACACGTGTGCTCAAGGCAAAGGCATCCATGTTCTGCTGTAACCCAGCCTCTGAGGAATTTTCTCAGAGGGACAACCAACTGTGCTAGTTCTCTCCCACTCTTCCCCGCTCCTCTCTGAAGCCCCCACAGTGAGAGCCTTCGTTTCGGTAGGAGTCCAATGTGGGAGGAGATTCCAGGTCTGGAGAGTCCCCAAGCACAGGGCCACATTCCATTCCCTCTGGATCCCCTCACTCCTCCTATTTCCATGGTGCACGGCACGCAGACCACACTTAATACACACTGCCTGGAAGGAACATGTTCCAGAGGACCTGCAGACCTTGGTCACATACCCAGACCTGGTACCTGGGGTCTCTAAGGGGTGTGGGTCAGCAAGGAGCCCAAAGGTCCAACCCCCTCAGGGGTGAAGAGGCAGCAGGCCCCTAGAAGGAAAACTCCGGGTGAGCAGGTATGCCAGGGAGGCACTGTGGCTGTGGGCTTCTAAACTCTGACTCCCCATGTCATCTCACTGCAAGTATGGGACAGGCCAGCCCAGCACTGGCAGACTGGGGCAGCCCACTAAGTTGGTTTCCTGTCACCACTAGATGGCAGAGGTGAGGCCATAGGAGGAAAACCGAAGCGTTGGGCAGGGCGGTATCTCTGGCTCTGCTGGCACCTCCCTTCTACTCTGGGCTGGCTGTGCCTATTTTCTGCACCAATGCTAACATTTTTGTGACATCTAAACACAGGGACAGCTTACTGCCCAATTAGACTGTCCCTGCTCGTACCCTCTGTCTCAGAACCACCGTGTCCCATGCTAGCTCTGTGACCCACCCAACTTCATCTAAGCCCAAGTTTACTCATGTGGAAGGGGGGGAAGGCACCACCTACCTTTCAGTGTGGTGGGGAAATGAAATTAAAGTAGTGGAGTAATTAAGGCCATGCATATGACACATCTCCAGAAAGACGTCCCACTTGCTACTCTCCCCTCCCCTTGGTGAGACTGTCTGGGGGCAGGGCGCAGTCCAGTGTTTCTCAGCCCTGGGTCTCAAGAGTCAGGACAGACTCAGGAGAGACAGACCAGGGCTGGGGTCCCTCAGGGCCAGGTTCTGAAAAGCAAAGAAGCTCCCTCCTTCACTGACCAACCTGACTTACTAGCAGGACAGGGACAGCAGCCCAGGAAAGAACCCATCCAAGAATAACATTGTGGTCTGAGTGTGCCTCCTCTGCCTGCCAGCGGCTGCGAGGGGACAATAGGTGCAGGATGCCCTGAGCCCTATGTTCTGCAGAGCCAGCAAGCTGGAACAGGTACGCAGCAGCACCGCCTCCACGTTGCCAAGCCAACACAAGGACGTGGGATGGTTGCTTAGCAACCCCACCCTCATGGACTCTTCTCCCACTGGCCACAGCTGCTGTCTTTGAGGCCTTTCTCTTTTGAAAATGACGGGCCAACCATCCCAGATGGTGACAGTCAGGCTAGAACACCCGCTTCAGATGATGTGGATGTAGCTGGGGACTCAACAGGGAGGGCAGAGAGGGCCACTGCACTCACCTTGCCACCGCCGATGCCCATGCCGCAGTTGTTGAGCTTGAGCTCATGCAGGGTGAAGCAGGCTGAGCTCTTGAGCAGGGCCTCAAAGCCTTGCACACCATCAGGCCCAAAGGCATTGTCACTCAGGTCCAGTTCCACCAACTGGGCTCCAGCTGTGATGAGTCCCTCCCCTAGAGAGATCTAGGCACAGAGGGAGCTCAGATCAGATCCACAGATACCTAGCAGGTGCTGCTTCTGTACCAGGCCCAGCTCTGCCTTCAGAAGCCACCAGGCTAGTGGGGAACTGGCACAGACAGACCATTTCAGTGTAGTTTTTCTTATTACACACCCAAGACTAGAAATCCTGCGGAGAGGCTCGGCGCCTGTGGCTCAACGGGCTAGGGCCCCAGCCACGTACACCTGAGCTGGCGGGTTCGAATCCAGCCTGGGCCTACCAAACAACGACGGCTGCAACCAAAAAATGGCCAGGCGTTGTGGCGGGGGCCTGTAGTCCCAGCTACTTGGGAGGCAGAGGCAGGAGACTCGCTTGAGCCCAGGAGTTGGAGGTTGCTATGAGCTGTGATGCCACAGCACTCTATCCAGGGTGACAGCTTGAGGCTCTGTCTCAAAAAAAAAAAAAAAAGAAATCCTGCGGAGGGCTCCACACTCAGCCAGGGAGTGGGGCTTATACGTGCCCAGTGGGGTGGCCTGGGAAGACTCCCTGTAGGAGGCGGCAACTGAGTTCAGTCTGGATGAGAATCAGCCAGTCAACATAAAAAGATTCCAGGCAGCTCAACTGAAAACAATGAGCAGAGAGACATAAGCTTGACACAGCAGCCTGTGCCTGGGGACAAGCAGGCAAGGACTCCAGAAGAGGCTGAGGCTAGAGAAGACAAGTGAAGCGTCAGCACAGCCAAGAACCTTCACCACTGGGCGAGGAACTGTGACCGTGAAGCTGAACGTGAGAACACAGGCTTTGAGATGGCTGCGGGCTATGTGAGGTAGCAACACAGGCAGCAGGGAAGGGGCCTCCTGGCTGGTGTGGTGACAGGTACGGGAGAATAAACTGAGCCTGGTCAGAGGGGTAATGTGCAGAAGAGGGTATGTGTGGGGTGGGGCACCACAAACGCCTGCAGGACTCTCCGGTGCTGACCGAGGATGGAGGTGGTCATCTCCACAGCTATGGACCAGATCTGGTAGGAGGGTTGCAGAGACGTATGCCTTCTGGCACCCCCAGGAGTAATGGGCAGGGGAAAGGAAGTTCTGTCAAAGACTGGGGACAGAAACAAGGCCAGGCAGGTGGTTCTCCCACCATACCCTGTGCCACCTGGCCCTGACCAGCTTCCAGCCCCTAAGCATCCAAAGCAGTTCACATGTTGTGGACCCCTCCACCTTCCCCGTATTTCGCACCATCCGCTGACCTCAAGTTCTTATCCCCCTCTAATGATTCATTCCCACACTAAGAATACGGAGATAAGGATACCTTCTCAAGGCCTGAGGAAATTAAATGCTAAAATTTAAACTTGCATAGTGAAAGTCCACAAAAGTATGCAAAGGAAAGTGCTCTTCATACTCTTCTCCAACTGGGAATCTTTTACTCACAACCACTCAGGTGAATTTTACTTAACCCACATTTTAAACTGTAGCCTCAGCTGGTCTGGTCTGCCCTTCTAGGCTGGCACTAACCCCAAGTCCTTCAAGGGCTTCAGTTCCTGACAAGGAGCCTCCCTCAGGACCAGTGTGGACCTCACAGCCGATGACCCCAAGGTGTCTACTGCATGAAGCTCTTTACAAGTGAGGTTGGTGCAGAGACAACCCCAGACCTCCATGCTGGCCAGAAGAATGAAGGCCTGAGATGGGGCCCAGCACGGCTATGGTGAGGGGTGCGATGACATTGGTGAGCAAGCACACTAATCATCATCTGGATGCCAGGCCCTGGGCCAGGAGGTCCGGAGAGGCTGCCTCTTGCCAGCCTGCCCCCTTCCCTGTGTTCTGTTCTGTGTGATGCCCCCTCCACACATGCATATGCACACGTGCACTCAGGGTAAGACCATGACCCGAGCAAGTCTGGGCCCCAGGAAGGGGGAATGGGACAAGGAGATAGAGGGAAACCACTGTTACAAGAACCAGAGCAAAAAGAATAGCATGGAGAAAGAAAAGTGCCAGACAAGAATGGGGATGGCCACACAGGCTGTGTACAGGACCGCAGGGTGCAGGGATGTGGCACCAGGAAAGCAAAAGCAATCAAGCCATGTTGGGAGTGAAATCCACAGTTAGCCAAACCCTAGATCCTTGGCCTTGGCTCTCCGTCCCCCTATCCAAGTCCTCACCCTGGGCTCCCTCCCTGTTATCTCTGTGCGCCCACCCACACCCCCGGCAGGATACAGGGCACATATCAGGCTTCCCTGGCTTCCACTGCAGCATCTCGGTCACCCACAGGGTTACCTTAGTATCCAGAAAGAACAAGGTGTGAGAAAAGGTCACAGGAACTGCAAAGGGGTCCCTGTGCCTGGAGGTGGCCAGCAGCTTGTTCACTTACCAGGGCTGCTGGGATCTCGGAGCGCAGCCTCCCTGTGAACATGTCACTCCAGTGGCACCGCTGCAGCAGGAGGAGGGAGAGAGGGGTTAGCCGGAGACGGGCCTTCGGAGGCAGCCTGCAGTGAGACCCCGTGAGCACCAGCTCCTCTGGTGGGCTCCCGACACTACAGGACTCCTCAATTCGGGCCTTGTCAGACTGCAGCTGCTAGGGGACCTGGAGGCCCGTCCTCAAGTCAAGCAGCCCCAAGAGCCACGAGGGGCCAAGGAGTAGTGTTAGGAAATTCTCTATCTGCCGATTCTTCTGGATGGACACATGATGTCATTTGGGGTGACAGAAGAACAAGAAAGTAAATGATATGCAGCTGGACAGGCACTGTGGCAGAGACTGTATTCCCAGTTACTCAGGAGGCTAAGGCAGGAGGATCACGCGAGCCCAGGATTAATGCCACTCCATCCTGGGCAACAGAGCAAGACCCTATCTCTAAAACAAAATAAAAATTGGGCCGGGTATGGTAGCTCATGCCTGTAATCTCAGCACTCTGGGAGGCCGAGGCAGGTGGACTGCCTGAGCTCAGGAGTCTGAGACCAGCTTGAGCAAAAGTGAGACCCCGCCTCTACTTAAAATAGGAAAACTAGCTGGGCACCTGCAGTCCCAGCTACTCAGGAGGCTGAGACAAAGGAATGGCTTGAGCCCAAGAGTTTGTAGTTGCTGTGAGCTCTGATGCCACGGCATTCTACCCAGGGTGACAGAGTAAGACTGTCTCAAAACAAATAAGCAAACAAAAACAAAATAAAAACTAAAGAAACCAAAACCAACATAGGTTTCAGCATCAGGGACATTATTCTTTTTCAGGTGTCTTTCGATCACTCTGACCACCTCTAGCAGATGGCCAGTCTGAGGCTGAGGGACTTACCCACCTCTCTACCTCCAGCCCATTTGCCTTTTTAACAAAGGAAGAGCAGGTCTCAGACTCAGAGCCTTTAAAGTGACAATAGCATCAAATTAGAACTCAGTAACACTATTTTATTTCCTTTATTGTAAGGGAGGGCAGTTTTCCATTTATAGAAGTAATGTGTGATTTGAAATCACTTAAAAAGTTAGCTGATTTAGGGGCGGTGCCTGTGGCTCAGTGGGCAGGGCGCCAGCCCCATATACCAAGGGTGGTGGGTTCAAACCCGGCCCCAGACAAACTGCAACGAAAAAATAGCTGGGCATTATGGCAGGCGCCTGTAGTCCCAGCTACTCGGGAGACTGAGGCAAGAGAATCGCCTAATCCCAGAAGTTGAAGGTTGCTGTGAGCTGTGTGATGCCAGCTCTACCGTGGGCTATAGGGTGGGACTCTGTCTCAAAAAAACAAAAGAAAAAAAAAGTTAGCTGATTTAAAGAAATTATCAGAGGCTGGCACAGTAACTTATGCTTGTAACCCCAGCACAGAGGCACCTTGAAGGTTTGGACACAGGTTGGGGGTGTGGTGGTGTCAGTAGAAGCTTGTCCAAACCAGCCTGGGCTTGCACGCCCTGCAGATCTCACCTTCAACTCCGACTTCTTCTCTAAAGCCTTGGCAATGACCCTGGCTGCTTCAACACCCACTGTGTTGCCCTCCAGACGTAGAGCCTCTAAGCCATCAAAGTCTTCAATCTCTTTAATCACATCTTTAGCTGCCAGGGATGAAAAAACAGAACCTTAAGCTTTTGGAGTCATAAACAGCTAAGGCAGAAGAGAGCTTAGCAACCACCATGCCACTCGACCATTACGTACAGTGCACCTACCCCATGCTGAGCTGTGGCATACACAGGAGAGACAGAATGGCTCACAGTCGAGCAGGGGACAGAGCTACGCAAACAATTACTCTGTAATGCGTGCTAAAACAAAGCAGGTATGTTTCACCTTTGGGATTTAAAAAAACATTTTTTTTTTTTTTTTACAAACTCAGAAGTTCTTACCAATGGGCACCTATATTTGATTAGGAGTATCCAATGCAGGTTAAAACAACAACAGAAAAAGGAGGGGCCAGTAATGCTAGCACTCTAGGAGGCCAAGGCGGGTGGATGGCCTGAGCTCACAGGTTTGGGACCAGCCTGAGCAAGAGCAAGACCCTGTCTCTAAAAATAGCTGGGCGTTGTGGCGGGCACCTGTAGTCCCAGCTACTGGGGAGGCTGAGGCAAGAGAATCACTTGAGCCCAGGAATTTGAGGTTGCTGTGAGCTATGATACCACAACACTCTACCAAGGGCGACAAAATGAGACTGTCTCAAAGAAAAAAAAAAAAGGGCGGCACCAGTGGCTCAAAGGAGTAGGGCGCCAGCCCCATATGCTGGAGGTGGCAGGTTCAAACCCAGCCCCAGCAAAAAACTGCAAAAAAAAAAAAAAAGAAAGAAAGTAAAACTAGCCAGGTGTTATGGCAGGCACCTGTAGTCCCAGCTACTCAGGAGGCTGAGGCAGGACAATCACTTGAGCCCAGGAGACTGAGGTTGCTGTGAGCTAGGCTGATGCCATAGCACTCTACCCAAGGCAACAGAGTGAGACACTGTCTCCAAGAAAAAAAAAATTCTAGTTCTGCTACTTACCAGATATGTGGCTTTGGGCAAATTACTTAAGTCTCCTAAGTCTTTTTTCCTCACTTAAAAAACAATACCATTCCCACCCACAAAAATGATGTGAGGATCAAAAGAGGCAAAAGCACACAGAGGACCTTTATATATCTTCAGGCCCTATAGAGATCTTAGGACTGTGTATCACCACATTCCCAGCAACACAGGACTCAGCAATCTCTGATCTGGGGGAGAGGAACAAGGCTGCCTACACAAAGTGACAACCAGGCAAGTCCAGACCAGTTCCCCTGGTTGGGCCACAACCCTGAGTACTGATGTAAGTACCTGTACTCTTAGATGCTGGAGGATTCTGGGCTGCTCAGTGCCAGCTGACCCTTGGCCAGGCATGAAAAGACAGGGTCTGCTTTCTGGTCCCTAGTTCTCTGTGGTCCTCGTGCCTGTGCACAAAGAGTCACATCCATCCCTATCCCGGGGGCATCTGGTTGCATGAACCAGCACCTCCCAGAAGGGCCCCAGATTGCAGTTTTACTGCAGCTCCACAAGGGCCTCAGCACTGGAGGCAGCAGCAGATAATTCCCGACTTACCTGGGATGATGGAGGTAAAGGGAGGGTACACCAGATCTGAAATCGGAAGTCAGGGGCTATACCCTGGGTCTGCTGCTAACTGTGGCTCCTCGTTACCTCCCCTCCTTCTGAGAGACAAAGGCATCCTACACAAAGGGATGCCTACTGCAAACACAAAGAGCAACAGGGGAGCCTGCATTTGCTCCTGGCTGAATGATCTTTCAGCCTCACTGTTAGAATAGGCCCAGTGATACCTCTCAGAGCTGCTAATATAATGAAAACAACGTAGTTAAAGAGCCTAACCATTATTGAGTGCTCACTGCACTCCCTTCCTACCCCTCCACAAGAACTCACCATCTTCTGCAGTGTTGAGTTTGAGGCTCTTGCCCTTGAAACTCAGTTGTCCCCCAGCCACCTGGGTTTTGGCCAGTGTCTCTGCCAACTTGGCAATGTCTTCAGAGGCCATGTTGGTCACAATGGTGGGCTCCCCTGGAGATCTGCAAACTGAGGAGGCCAAAGCTTTATTAAGAAAGAGGAATCTCAGCGGCTCAAAGTAGGGTGGGTTCAAACCCAGCCCTAGCCAAAAAAAAAACAAGAAAGAGAAATCTCTAGGCTCGGCACCTGTAGCTCAAGCAGCTAAGGTGCCAGCCACATACACCAGAGCAGGAGGGTTCAAATCCAGCCCGGGCCTGCCAAACAATAATGACAACTATAACCAAAAAATAGCCAGGTGTTGTGGCGGGCACCTGTAGCCCCAGCTACCTGGGAGGCAAGAGGATCACTTAAGCCCAAGAGTTTGAGGTTGCTGTGAGCAGTCACGCCACGGCGCTCTACCCAGGGTGACAGCTTGAGACTCTGTCTCAAAAAAGAAAAAAAGAGGAATCTCCTGGGGGCCCTGGTGGTGAAGGCAGGGTAGGACACGAGCTATTGTCAGGGGCCTGACTCCCTCTACTCCTGCTATGAAGATGCTGAGATCTAAACCACCGGGAGAAATGCAAACAGCATTAGGGAAAGAACAATTATAGAAAGGTGGAAGAGACAGTAAAAGAGCAGAAAAATCAGGTTTTAGCCTGGGAAGATTTACCACCTTGCTATAAATCCCCCTCTACCAAACTGCCCCAGCTGGAACACCCAGCAAAACCACGTGCATCACCCGTTCCCCAGATTGCCCCATGAATGGCAGTCAAGTTCTAAACCAATGGATACCAAGAGTTTGCCCCAAGAACACACCTGTCTGATCATCTTGGCTACTCTCTATTTGAGGGTCCCACTCCTCAAACAGGACATAGATGGCTATGGGATCCAGGTCATCCATCCCAGGGAATGCCCCACCATCCACGCTGGCATGACTCTGGGGGTGGGGCACAGGGGTCAGCCCACTGCACTTCTGATTTCAACACTGGCCAGGAGACTGGGCAAGCCATGGTGGCCCTCAGGGTTCCTAGGAGACCAAAGGTATCTACATCACAGCATCTACCATCACAATAGGCCAGGGACAAAGTTGAGGGAAAAAAGAGTTTCCAGCCTGGGGCCGAGCAGGCTGACAGAATGGATAACTCCTTCTTCCCTTTGGGGAAGAGAAGGGAATGAAGGGAAACCAAGGAAGAGTAGTATGGGGGGACAAACAGTATGTACGACCCCCAATCTCCTCACCCATGGATACAGTTGTGGCAGGGTAGCCTTCTCATCTTCTCACACCTCCCAGGCTTCCTCTGGACTCAAAACAGCCAGTTTCCCATCCCTTCTTATTTTATCCCTTATCACCTTCATTTGTCTATATCTGTTTATCAATAAGCATGAATTATTATTGAGTAAGGCCTCCACTCATTCATGTGACAACACATTTATTAAGTACTTCTATGTAATAGAAGTACAGCAGTAAACTAAAATCCTGATCTCTTAAAGCGTGTGTTATAAATGAGATATTTAGTATGTTAGACAGTGGTAAAAAAAGAGAAGGGGGTCAGCAGTTTTCTTTTGGGAGAAGGTTGCAATTTAAAGTGGAATGCTTAGAGAAGGCACTTTAGGGAAGAATTAGGGTGGAATAAAGAATAAAGACCTGAAGAGTATGAGCAATTGGCCTTGCAGACATCTGGGGGAACAGTGTTCCTGCAAAGGAAACAGCAAATGCAAAGGCTCTTGTGGGGGAAACAAGGCTGGAGACCAGACAGGGAAGAAAAAATGAAGTAAAAGAAGGGAAAAGAGAGTTAAAAAGGAGCCCAATTCACAAAGGCCATTTGAAGAACTGGCTTTCACGTCAAGTGACAAAGAAGACCATTGGAGAGTTTCAAGCAAAGAGACATGATCTGACGTATACGTACACGTTTTGACAGAATCACTCTATCTACATAGGGCCTGGCATGTAGAAGGTGCTCAACACAAGGATGAGACGAAACTGAATAAAATCTCACCAGAAATCCCACTACCTCTTGCAGTCCTGGGATGACACAATTTCAGGATTCAATAGTGGTGGTGGGGATGGACTAGGGACGTAGAACTTCTCAGCTGGAAGGGGCACTTCCCCAGCCCTGGATGCACGTGCACTCCCCAACACCTAGCTACTTTAAAGACTAAGAAACTGGGGCACAGAGATATGGGTTGATTTGTCTAAGGTCAGCAAGGGTCAGCGGCAGTGCAAACATAAAGGTTAATACGGAAAGGTCCCCGCCTTTCTCCGCAACGTCGTCGGAGACTCCCTAAGGTGCACATCCACGCTCGTGCACAGCGTCAGCGGTGACTCACACCGATCCCAGGAGGGGCGACGCGGGCCCGGTTCTCCCGCGGGCGGGGGCCTATTGGGAGGCGGCGGATGGCGGCGACACGCGAACGCAAGCGGTCACTGACAAGCGGGCAGCGCGGGAGCCCCTTCTGGGCTGCCCGGCGGACTCGCACCGCCTACAGCTGACATCGATGCTAACACGAGACGCCACTGCTGGCAGGCCCAGGCGAGTCAGACGCCTTCTCCAGGCCTCAGTTTCCCCACTTGTGAAAGGGGCCACCGCCGCTCAGCGCTCCCACTTACTCCAACACCCGCTCCGAGCTCGGCCGTCAGAGGCGCAACCGAGAAGGCCGAGGGAGCGCACCTTCCTCGTCCAGGTGCAGAGCCACTCCGCGACCCCACCCCCATTCCAGGGGACAGGATGCCCGGGGAAGGGAGAAGGACCCCGACCCTACCGTAAATAGGCGGCACCGCCGCGTGGGGCCACCCGAGCGCGCGCGTCCGCTCGGCGGGGCGGGGAGCAATTTAGGGTCCGGGTCAGCTCAGGTCGGGGTCGCCACCTCCGGGTCCAGCGGCCCCGACGCCCGGCCCTCCAGTCTATCCGCCCTGCCGGGGCTGCTCGTCACCGCGTCTCCGCCACCACCTGCTCTCCGCACGGCGGCGGATGATGGCGGAGGAGGAGGATTTTGAAAGCCGGCAGTTTCTTTCCTCGCATTTGATTTGTCGGAGGCCCGGGCGGGCCGGCACCGCCCGCGCGCGCGGCCTGTCGGGTGCGGTAGTCCAGTGCCCGGCGCGGGCCGCGGCGGGGCGCGCTCGCGGACTACCGGTCCCAGGGCGCCCCGCGTCCCGGCGCCGCCTCCGCCGGCTCGCCCTCCCTTTTCAGCTTCTGGCTCTTTCTCGCGGCCAGCACTGGGCGGGTGTCCGCGGCCTGCGCCCCGGGGACTACGAATCCCCCGGTGCACCGCGCCCTCCCGCGGCGCGGCCCTTCCGGAGGCTGCGGTCCAGGGCGCGGCTGGGACTGACGCCAAGAAATAGGCAAAAGCCTCCCTTTCTCTGTCCCATGAAATTGAAATCCCCAAATTACTTGATAATCAAAAAAGGAGAGAAGGTAACTCCATCGTAGACAAACTCTGCGGAAGGCAGCTTAACTGAGGTCTAGCTAACGTCGGTGACAGGACACACTGACATCCATTGCACGCCGCCTTCTGAAGGACACAGTGTCACCGTCAGTCAACAATGCATAAAATTAATCCCGGGGAAACAGCAGAGAAACCCAAGCTAAGGGACATGCTTAGGTACAAAATAACTGGTTTGTGCCCCTCCAAGAAAAGCTGAGGCAATGTCAAATATAAGAAAACAAGACAGGCCAGTCACACCTTGAATCCTAGCAGTTTGGGAAGCGGGGGGTGGGGGGGGGTGTGGGGGGGGTAGGAGGATCATTTGAGATTAGGAGTTCAGAGACCAGCCTAAGCAAGAGCAACCCTCCCCACCCCATCTCTACAAAAAATTTAAAAAATCAGCTGGGCGTAGAATCACACGCCTGTAGTCCCAACTGCCTGGGAGGCTGAGTCAGGAGGATCACTTAAGCCCAGGAGTTAGAAGTTGCCGTGAGCTATGGTAAGCCCCTGCACTCTACCAGGGATGACAGAATGAGACCCTGTCTTTAAAAATTTAAATTAAGGGCAGCGCCTGTGGCTTATCAAAAAGGGCGCCAGCCCCATATACCGAAGGTGGCGGATTCAAACCCAACCTCGGCCGAACTGCAAAAAACAGAAAAATAGCCTGGCTCGGTGGCGGGCGCCTGTAGTCCCAGCTACTTGGGAGGCGGAGGCAGGAGACTCGCTTGAGCCCAGGAATTGGAGGTTGCTGTGAGCTGTGATTTCATGGCACTCTATCCAGGGTGACAGCTTGAGGCTCTGTCTCAAAAAAAAAAAAAAGAAAGAAAATCTGAGGCAAGATGATCACTTGAGCCTAAGAGCTTGAAGTTGCTGTGAGCTATGACACCACAGCACTTTACTCAGAGTGCTAGAGTACGAATCTGTCTCAAAACAAATCTAAGTACGTTTGGCACCTGTAGCTTAGCAGCTAGGGCTCCAGCCAAATATGTTGGGTTTGAATTCAGCGTGGACCTGCCAAACAACAATGACAACTACAACCAAAAAATAGCCACACGTTGTGGCGGGCACCTGTAGTTTCAGTTACTTGGGAGGCTGAGGCAAGAGAATCACTTAAGCCCAAGAGTTTGAGGTTGCTATGAGCTGTGACGTCACGGCACTCTACTGAGGGTCACAAAGTAAGACTCTGTCTCAAAAGCCTGTGGCTCAGTGAATAGGGTGCCAGCCTCATATACCGAGGGTGGCAGGTTCAAGCCCGGCCCTAGCCAAAATGCAACAAAAAATAACTGGGCAAGGGGAAGTGCCGGTGGCTCAAAAGACTAGGGCGCTGGCCCTATATGCTAGAGGTGGTGGGTTCAAACCCAGCCCTGGCCAAAAACTGAAGAAAAAAAAATAGCCGGGCGTTGTGGCAGACACCCATAGTCCCAGCTACTTGGGAGGCTGAACAAGAGAATCACCTAAGCCCAGGAGTTGGAGATTGCTGTGAGCTGTGATGTTACAGCACTCTACTGAGGGCAACAAAGTGAGACTCTGTCTAAAAAAAAAGAAAAATCTAATTAATTAATTAAAAAGACAACTAACTAATAGGTGATCCTGGATCCAATCCTGGGTGAGTAGGTGGCGATTGCTACAAAGAACAATATAGAGATAGTTAACAAAATTTAACTGTATATTAGATGATATGAATCAGTGTTAAATTTATTAATTCTTCTTATGGTACTGGGTTATGTAAGAGACTGCCCTTGTTCCTGGGAGGAAATGCTGAGATAATTGGGGGTGAAGGGGCATGATGTCTTCAACTCACTCTGAAGTGGTTAAAAGAAATGTTTGTATATACATACACAGAGAGAGAGGGTACAAATAGGGCAAAATGTTAATAAGTGAAGCTGGGCAAAGAACATATGGGAGCTCTATAAACTTTTTTTTTTTTTGCGGGTTTTGGCTGGAGCTGGGTTTGAACCTCCCACCTCTGGCATATGGGGCCAGCGCCCTACTCCTTTGAACCACAGGCGCCGCCCTTTTTTTTTTTTTTGTAGAGACAGAATCTCACTTTATGGCGTCACACAGCTCAGAGGAACCTCCAACTCCTGGGCTTAGGCGATTCTCTTGCCTCAGCCTCCTGACTAGCTGGGACTACAGGCACCCGCAACAACGTCCGGCTATTTTTGTTTTTGCAGTTCAGCTGAGGCCGGGTTTGAACCCGCAACCACCTTTGGTATATGGGGCCGGCGCCCTACTTGCTGAGCCACAAGTGCCGCCGGTTTTTTTTTTTTTTTTGAGACAGAGTTTCAGTATGTCACCCTAGGTAGAGTGCTGTGGCATCACAGCTCAAAACAACCTCAAGCTCTTGGGCTTAAGCGATTCTCTTGCCTCAGTCTCCCAAGTAGCTGGGACTACAGATGCCCAGCACAACGCCTGGCTATTTTTTTGTTACAGTTCTCAATGTTGTTTAGCAGGCCCTGGCCAGGTTCAAACCCACCAGCCCTGGTGCATGTGGCCATTTCCCTAACCACTGAGCAACAAGCGCTGAGCTTCTATAAACATTTTTGTAACTTTTCTGTAGGTTTTAATTTAAGTATAAAAACACAATAAGGGCTGAGTGAGGTGGCATACCCCTGTAATACCAGCACTTTGGGAGGCAGAAGGAGGAGGATCCCTTGAGCCCTGGAGTTGGAGGTTGCAGTGAACTATGATCCCACCACTGCACTCCAGCCTGGGCAACAGAGTAAGGCCCTGTCTCAAACAAAAAGACAGGGTTTTGGTTGGGTGCCATCCCTCACATCTTTAATCCTAGCACTCTGGAAGGATAAGGTGGGAAGATCACTTCAGCCCAGGAGTTCATGACCAGCCAGAACAAGAGTGAGACCCTATCTCAACAACAACAGAAAAAAAAAGAAAAGAAAGAAGGAAAAATTAGCTGGCCATGGTGGCAGGCACCTGTAGTCCACCTACTCATGAGGCTGAGGCAGGAGAATTGTTTGAGCTCAAGAGTTTGAGGTTGCTATCAGCTGTGATGATACCACTGCACTCTAGCTGGGGTGAAAGAACAAGACCCTGTCTCAAAAAGAAATAAAAGGGGTTCTCAGGCTGTCCTCAAATTCACAGGCTCAAGCAGTGTGCTGCTTACTTTTTTTTTTTTTTTTTACAAAGAGCTGCTTTTTTTTTTGTAGAGACAGAGTCTCACTTTGTTGCCCTTGGTAGAGCGCCGTGGCGTCACACAGCTCACAGCAACCTCCACCTCTTAGGCTTAGCCAATTCTCTTGCCTCAGCCTCCCAAGTAGCTGGGACTACAGGCGCCCGCCACAACACCCAGCTGTTTTATTTTGTTGCAGTTAGGCCGGGGCTGGGTTTGAACCCACCACCCTCGGTATATGGGGCCGGCGCCTTACAGACTGAGCCACAGGCACCGCCCTACAAAGAGCTTTTAGCCATTATAGAGCAGAACCTCTGTCAGTTGACCACCCAAAGGACTGTAGCAAACTGATCATATGGAGGTGGTCAATATAACGAACTAGGCCTATTGTGCTGATACGTACATGTATGCATGTCCAGTCTATGAAAATTAGGTCAACTTAAGGAGGTGATCAACTATGGAGGTTCTACTGTATTTATCACATTTGCTAATTATAAACACTTGAACCAATAAAGTAAACATCACCTTAAACTCTAACACTCAGAGATATCACTGTTAACACAGGCAGGCTTCTTTTTCAGAGCTACCTCTCTCAGCCTACTAACACTTTTGCTTTGCCTACAATTCAGAGTTAAACGTGTTCCAGATCCTTTTGTTGGGGTTCAGCAGTTGTCTGTGTTCTTGGTGTGCTCTTGGCCGAAGAATGCCCAAAACCCCCAAAAGCAAGGCAAATACGAAACCAAGTTTACTAAGGAAGAGAAAGATAGGTTTACAGAGCAAAAGCAAGATATGGATTTACAGAGCAAGATACGTTCGCCATAGACAATGAATGGGCTCCCTTGTTGCAACCAAAAAGGCCTTGGTTATGGTCTGGGGTCTTGTTTAACACTATGGGTTAGGTCTTCCTTGTCATTCAGACATCACCATGGAACTACTTTGATGGACAGTTAATGACATGATAATTAGCCTTCGATTTTCTTTCTTTCTTTTTTTTTTTTTTTTAGCCTTCGATTTTCTAGTTCACTTTTCAAATTCTGTTGTGCCCACCAGGAGTGGTGGCTCACACTCATAATCCTAGCAGTCTAGGAGGCCAAGATCAGTGGATTTCTTGATCTCAGGAGTTTGAGACCAGACTGAGCAAGAGTGAAACCTAGTCTCTACTAAAAATAGAAAAACTAGCCAGGTGTCATGTGCGGGAACAGGGGTGGGGGGTGTCTGTAGTCCCAGTTACTCGGGAGGCTGCCTGCCCTGTGGGGTGTTCCTCTATCTCCCAGATATGGCAGTTCCTCAGGATAGGACTAAGGTGCGGCAGCACCGGATAGGGCTTGCCCTTGTCCTTCTACCCAGGTAGGGCAACTGCTTGAGGTAGCACCAAGACAAGGCAGCCACTTTGTCCCTAAGAGAGTCTTGGAGGTCCCTTGCTATATACCTAACTCTTTAACACAGCTAATTTAATTTTTACAAGTACAAAGGCAATGGGCATCATTACCACTCTTCCCACCATAAAGATGAGAAAACTCCAGACCAAATGTAATTTTCCTGGTTCACAAAGTTACTGAGATGTGGGTCCTTTCTTTTTTTCTTTTCTTTTTTTTTTTTTTTGAGACAGAGCCTCAAGCTGTCACCCTGGATAGAGTGGCATCACAGCTCACAGCAACCTCCAATTCCTGGGCTCAAGCGAGTCTTCTGCCTCTGCCTCCCAAGTAGCTGGGTCTACAGGCGCCCGCCACAACGCTCGGCCATTTTTTGGTTGCAGCCACCATTGCTGTTTGGCGGGCCCAGGCTGGATTCGAACCCGCCAGCTCAGGTGTATGTGGCTGGCGCTTTAGCCCATTGAGCCACAGGTGCCAAGTCTCCAGGAGGGTTTTTTGTTTGTTTTTTGAGACAGAGTCTCAAGCTGTCACCCTGGTTAGAGTGCTGTGGCATCATAACTCACAGCAACCTCAAACTTAGGCTCAAGTGATCCTCTTGCCTCAGTTTTTTTTCCATTTTTAGTAGAGACGAGGGTCTCACTTTTGCTCAGGCTGGTCTCGAACTCATGAGCTCAAGCAATCCACCCACCTCGGAATCCCAGAGTGCTAGGATTATAGGCGTGAGCACTGCAACCAGCCCCAGTTTTACTTCTTGACACTTTTCTTGGCCCTCAGTCAGAGACCTCCCAGAGGAAAGAGGAGGGCAGTAGATGATCTTAGGCAATCATCCCCTCCTCATCCAGTTGACTATCATGGGACTTTGAGAACTGGAAAGGAATTCTTTTTTATTTTTTATTTTTTTTGAGACAGACAGAACCGCAAGCTATCACCCTAGAGAGAGTGCTGTGGCATTACAGCTTATAGCAACCTCCAATTCCTGGGCTCAAGCAAGTCTCCTGCCTCTGCTTCCCAAGTAGCTAGAACTACAGGTGCCTGCCACAATGCCCAGCCATTTTTTGGTTGCAGTTGTCATTGTTGTTTGGCAGGCCCAGGCTGGATTCGAACCCGCCAGCTCAGGTGTACGTGGCTGGCACCTTAGCCCATTGAGCCACAGGCACCGAGCCTGGAAAGGAATTCTTAGCAGAAAGTCAATGGCCTTCAAGGGCCAAGGAGGTATGAAGGAGTAATGGGGCCTGGAGGGACTTACGGAGAAATGGAGTGGATGCTCTGCTTGGAGGTGTGTGCTCATGCAAAGCTAACAATCACAAACCCAGCCTGACAGCACACCAGCAATGGAGATTCTGTCACTTCTGTATCTCTTACTGGAGGAGGAAAGTCCCACTACCTGTCACTGTCAGCCAATAGGCAGAGACAGGATAATTCCACTAAACTTTGTCAGACAGCCAGCTATGGTGGAGAACCGTGAGCATAGCCTCTCCATGACTGTTCTGTTCTACTTCCAAAACCACAGTTTTTGTTTTTTTTTTTTTTTGTAGAGACAGAGTCTCACTTTATCGCCCTCGGAAGAGTGCCATGGCGTCACACAGCTCACAGTAACCTCCAACTCCTGGACTTAGGCAACTCTCTTGCCTCAGCCTTCTGAGTAGCTGAGACTACAGGCGCCTGCCACAACGCCCGGCTATTTTTCTGTTTCGCAGTTCTGCTGAGGCTGGGTTTGAACCCGCCACCTTCAGTATATGGGGCCGGTGCCCTACTCGATGAGCCACAGGCACCGCCCCAAAACCACCGTTTTATTCATAAAGGTTCAAAGCAAAGACCACTGTCAACTCTTTTTCTAAACAATAATCTGCACGATTCCATGACCTATTACAACATTTCCAATTCACAAGATAATTTCCTAAGTCAATTCTCCTAAACTACTGAAGATGGGCGTCTTTGGGGTGGGAGCTAAATTGACAAAACATTAAGAATGGGGAACAGGGAGTGAAGGTGACATGAGACCTAAACCGGCCAGATCAGCTGTGTCATGTTGGCCCTGGGCCAGCTGACTCCATCTTATTCTTACTACGTGTGCTCTCATATCTAGATTCCATCTTAAATCCCTTTACAAATGGGGAGACAGGTTTAGAAAGGAGAAAAGGGTTTGCCCAAGGGTGCACAGTGAGTGCACAGTGAGTCAGAGGAATGAGAATCATCACTGCTTCCAAGTAAGATGACACTTGTCATCTTCTCCTCGCCCACCCTCTCCAGCTTTCTCTCTTTCAAGGCATCCCCTGGGAGCTGCCTGGCCCAAGATGTAGAATCACAGCCTTCGACATGTGACCTTCCTAGGCCACCCCTTTCCTCATTTCAACAGGTGAAGAACTGTGGTCCTGAGAGGTCCAGTAACCTGCCCAAATTAAACCATGATTTAGACAGGAGACAGTGGCAGACAGAGCTCTGAGGTCCTTTCAACACACACACAGAACAAATCACAGTGAGGTGAGTATGAGGGAACACGGAGCGGGAGAGTGTTCCAGAACTTCCTTACTCTGCTGCGCAGCTTTATTTTTTTTTTTTAAAGAATGTTTTGAAGACAAAAACAGGCTGCCTCTGATTAGTTCGGTTTACTTAACTGAGTGTTTTAAATTCCGTCCTAGTGCCTGAAAGCAAACTTAATTGCCAATTGTAGATAGAATAAATAACAATATTTATCCTGGTTTCCTGAAAAACTACCAAGGCTGCTGACTTGCCATTTAGTCTGATCAAAAACAAATGGCTGGAGTATGCCTGACACGTGAGGAATGTGGAGGGAGATTCCCCAGGCCCCACTAGGTGGAAAGTGGTGGGTGGGCCCACCTGCATGGCAAGTGAGCCTACCCCAGGCCCCTCTCCCCTGGTGGGAGGAGGCGGCTACATCTTCTGAGAAAGACACTCAAACCACATCCCCCTGGGGGTTTGAGACAATGGCGCCTCACATTTTTCTTAATCTTGAGAAATAAACATAATTAAAATAATTAATTTACTCCACAAATAGTTATCAAACATCTATGTTGAAACGGGCACTATTCCAGCTTCTGAGAAACCCAGAGGTAGGAAAGGATGGTGTTCACAGAGGAGTGTAAATTCTGCTCTCACTAATGTCTATGGAGAGTTTTCTGGTACCAAATGCTTTTTAGCAAATTATCTTCTGTGTTTTGGGGGGAGGTATTTTGTAGACAGAGTCTCACTCAGTCACCCTTGGGTTCAGTGTCGTGGCATCATAGCTCACAGCAACCTCAACCTCTTGGGCTCAAGCAATCCTCCTGCCTCAGCCTCCTAAGCAGCAGGACTACAGGCACCTGCCACAACGCCCAGCTATTTTTAGAGGTGAAGTCTTGCTCTGGCTCAGTTTGGTCTCAAACTACAGAGCTGAAGCAATCCACCTGCCTCAGCCTTCCAGAGGGCTTAGATTATAGGCATGAGCCACCTCGCCCAGCCCTATCTTCTGTCTTAATAAAGCATTTGTTTCAGGTGGCACCTGTGGCTCAAAGGGGTAGGGCGCCGGCCCCATATACCGGAGGTGGTGGGTTCAAAGCCAGCCAAAGCCGTGGCGTCACACAGCTCACAGCAACCTCCAACTCCTGGGCCTAGGGGATTGTCTTGCCTCAGCCTCCCGAGTAGCTGGGACTACAGGCGCCCACCACAATGCCCAGCTACCCGGCTATTTTTTGTTACAGCTTGGCCGGGGCCAGGTTTGAACCTGCCACCCTCGGTATATGGGGCCGGCGCCCTACCCACTGAGCCACCAGCACCGCCTGGTTTCATGTTTTTTAAATAAAAACGGACAGTAATCTGTTTAAATTAGTACCAAATGCAAACGAGCATAAAAAAGAAAAGTTAAAAATTACCTTTTTTTAAAACAAAAATGTTATGGGGATTGATGAATAGATGAATATGTAATAAAGCAAATACAGCAAAATGTTAACAATGGTAGAATAATCTAGGGCATGTGGGTGTTCACAGTGCAGTTCTTTCAACATTTTGTATGTTCCAGCACTTTTCTTACACGTTGGGACAAATGTGACCATGTTTTATGGCCTGCATTTTGCTGGTTGCACTATAGTTGTCTGATGGCTAGCCTGTCTCAGCCTCTAGACTCACGGATTCTTCCCATTCTTTTTTTAAGTCACCTCACTTTCTTTTTTTTTTGAGACAGAACCTCAAGCTGTTGCCCTGGGTAAAGTGCCGTGGTGTCATAGCTCACAGCAGCCTCCAACTCTTGGGCTCAAGTGATCCTCTTGCCTCAGTTTTTCTATTTTTAGTAGAGACAGGGTCTTGTTCTTGCTCAGGCTAGTCTCGAACTTGTGAACTCAAGCAATCTACCCTTCTTGGCCTCACAGAGTGCTAGAATTACAGACATGAGCCACCACAATCGGCCTGCGTGCAGTGGTGTTCTAGTTCATAGCAACCTCAAACTCTTGGGTTCAAGCAATCCTCTTGCCTCAGCTTCTCGAGTAGCTGGGTCTACAGATGTATGCCACTATACCAGGCTAATTTTTCTATTTTTAGTAGAGATAGGGTCTCACACTTGCTCAGGCTGGTCTCAAACTCTTGAGCTCAATCAGTTTGCCCACCTGAGCCTCCCCAAGTGCTAGAATTACAGGTGTAAGATGCTGGGCCCGCCTGGACAGTCCTCCTTTTTTTTTTTTTTTTTGTAGAGACAGTGTCTCACTTTATCGCCCTCGGTGGTGCCGTGGCATCACACAGCTCACAGCAACCTCCAACTCCTGGGCTTAGGTGATTCTCTTGCCTCAGCCTCTCAAGTAGCTGGGACTACAGGTGCCTGCCACAACGCCTGGCTATTTTTCTGTTTTTGCAGTTTGGCTGAGGCCAGGTTTGAACCTGCCACCTTCCGTATATGGGGTCGGTGCCCTACTTGATGAGCCACAGGCGCCGCCCCTCTTTTTTTTTTTTTTTGTGACAGAGTCTCACTTTGTTGTCCTAAATGAAGTGCTATGGCGTCATAGCTCACGGCAACCTCATACTCTTGGGCTCAAGTGATCCCCTTGCCTCAGCTGGCTGTTTTTAGAGATGGGGTCTCACTCTGGCTCAGCCTGGTCTCGAACTCAGAATGTTGGGATTACAGGTGTGAGCCACCATGCAGGAGGGCCTTGGACAGTCCTCTTTTAAGGAAATGTCTCATTTCACCAGCAGCCTGAGATGGTAGAATCATCAGACCATTTGCCAGCTAGTTCATTTCAGGCAAGATGACAGTAATTCAACTGGCTTCACCATCCACATCCACAAAATGGGAGCAATAATAAAATGACACCTACTAAGATAAGTTGTCAAGAGTGTTTCACTGTAAATTGCGCAGAGGATGTGGGAACTGACATTTTTTTATCCCTTACAGCATGCCTTGTAGATGTTTCATTGTAACCCTTTGAAACAAAGTTTACATTGACTCAATGTTCTTATCCTTATTTAACAAATGAGGAAATCGATACTGCAAGATTACCCAGGCTCACATAGCCGCCAAGTGGCAGGACTGGGGACCTTGGTCTTCCTTATGCCGCCTCAGTGACAGATGCACCACACCCTCTGGCTCCCCTAAATTGTCAGGCTCAGTATGCAACTGCCTTTGGCCCATGAGTCAACCCTAGGTGACCCAGGGGTTGATTTCCCACTGAACATCAGTGATGTCTGAGGGCCACTGGAGTATACTTCCATAGCTGGACACAAGTGTCCATCTTCTTCATGCCAGAGGCTGCCTCTGTTGATCTTAGAGAAGTGAAGAGGGAGAAGGCACCCACAGTAGGAAGCGTTTGAGAACTTCTGAAAGTGCAGTTTTTTTCCTTTTCCAAGTCTCCCCTAATGCAGAGATGATAGAAAGTGTCAGAGGCCATATAAAGCACACGGATGCTTTATTTATTTTTCTTTTTTCTTTTTGAGACAGACTTTCACTTTGTCACCCTAGGTAGAGTGCCGTGGTGTCATAGCTCACAGCAGAACTTCCACCTTGGACAAGTCACTTAATTCTGAGCTTCAGTTTCCCATCTGGAAAGTGGACATGAAAAACAAATCTTCATTGATTATTGTGAAAATTAAATGAGTAAACATGAAGCCAGGTCCTTCTTCCTCCTAGCACTTTTATTTATTTATTTAGACAGAGTCTTATTTTGTTGCCCTCGGTAGAGTGCCATAGCATCATAGCTCATAGCAACCTCAAACTCTTGGGCTCAAGCGATCCTCTTGCCTCAGCCTCCGGAGTAGCTGGGACTATAGGCATCTGCCACAGTGCCCGGCTACTTTTAGAGAGGGGGTCCTGCTCTGATTTAGGCTGGTCTTGAACCTGTGAGCTCAGGCAATCTACCCGCCTGGGCCTTCCAGAGTGCTAGGATTACAGGTGTGAGCCACCTTGCCAGGCCGGTATCATAGTGTATTTAAAGCCTTAAAACCTCGCTGTTGTATCTCCACTTTGTAAGATTGTGTTTGTCACTAGTGTTTGTGGAAGAGATAAAATTTGTAAAGATAAAAATCTGGCACGCTCACAGGTGATCTGGAATAAATCAAATATACATACACACATGTAAAATTAAATTTGAGAGAATTCTTAGGATTCCTCCAGGAATCAATGGGGCAGGTATCAGTAGGGTGGGAAGAACAGTATTTGGAATCAGGAGCTGTGGATGCAAACGCCCAGCCTGACCTTTACCAGCTCTGAAGCAGTGCTAAGGGTGCTTAGGGCTGGTCTATCTAGTTAATCCCCCTTTACCTAGTAGTTCTTCTAAGTAGCCTCAAATCCTTCCTGGAAAGCTCCCTGACAAAGATTGTTTCCTTGACCCAACTCTTCTTGGGGTACCCTGAATTTGTTAATTAAGCCTAGACTTTTGGACTTCCCTGTTCATCTCTGCATTGTCCAATTTTAGAATTGGTTTATCTAGAATTGCTCATCCTCCATATCCTGATCATCAATATTTAAGTAGGTTCCTCATCCTCCAAGATTCCCCAGGTGAGGTCTGATGGCTCTGGCCTGGCTTCAGGGAGACTCTGTTTAGGTGTGTTCAGCCAGAATTTCCCCCACCCTTGCTGTAATTTTGTATCAATTGAACCCAGCTTTGCTCTTTGCTATAAATTCCCAGATGCCTATGCTGAACCCCAAGTTAAATCTAGTCTCTCTCCCATACTGCAACACCCGGTTGCAGTTATTCCCCCCTAGTCTGTCTTGCTGTCCGTAACAATCATCATTGAGTAATTTTTCTTTAACATCCTATACATAAAAGTCCAGTCAAGGGAGATGCTGATTCCCCTCTGTGCCTCCAGTTCTCATCTGGGAAAAGGGTTTTGGGGAGGCTTCCATCAGAGCGCCTGGAATCCCTACACGGACGGGGAAAGGGGCAAGCTCTGGATTTGACCAGCCTCAGTTCAGAAATGCAGAGCCACTAAAAGAAGGACACTTTTAAGGAAAATAAAGGTGAATTCCAGGCGTGAGCCTTCCACGGGGAAGGGGGCTTCTCTCCTCCCCACCCCCTCCTCCCCAGGTGCGCAGCCCGCGCCGCCCACCCTGGGCGCGCCGAGGCGAGGGGAGCCGCGCTCTCTAGGACCCGAGGAGGCAGAGCTGCAGGAAGACGGAGCCTCCAGCGGGAGCTGCCGTGAGCGGCGGCCGAGGGGGCTGGAAATGAAAGTAAAGCGCTCCGGAGCCACATGGACGGAGCTGCCGGGGCGGCGGCGCCGGGAGCAGGATGCGGCCGCCCGTAATTAAATAGCATTTACTCTTATTATTACTACTAATAATAACGTAATCATACCTCTAGTCATAGCATACCATTTATCGGGCTCGGCGCAGGCCCGCGGGGAGCGCAGCCCGGCGGAGGTGAGTGCTTGGCGCGGCCCGAGCCCTGCTGGGGCAGAGGCCGGGCCACCACGTCCCGGACCACGGGCGCGCGAGGGCCCGGGGGGCCCGGGGCCCGGCCGGGAGGAGGCGCGGAGAACCTCGTCCAGGCCGGAGCCGCGCGCCAGGCCACCTGGAAAGTGGGTTTTAGCAGAAATAAAGAAATAACCCACCAATCCCCATTTCCTCCTTTTTGGGGATCCCTGTCCCCTTGCCCTGCCCCAAAGTTTCAAAGTTATCGTGAGGCCGGGGGCACCTGCCGCTGGGCAGATCTGGCCGCCCCAGCAGCCCCAGGATGCGTCCTGGAATTTTCTATGGGGGCTCTCTCCTCCGGGTCCGGAGCTTTCAGGGTGCGCGGATGCTTTCCCGATCCCTGCTCAGGGGGTCGGAGGGGGCTGGCAGGGGCGTCGCTGGCAGCGTCTCCCTTCCTTTTGTGTTCAACTTGGCCCCCAGCGCACAGAGTTGGAGGGGCCGTGGAGAGGGCCAGGGACCGCGGCCGCCCGACAGACCGCTCCTGCGGGCTGTGGCGATCAAGCGAGCCCGGGGATTCGGGGCCTGCGGCCAGGCCCGGGGGGAGGGGACAGCAGGGAAGGGGGGCGCGGTCTGGACCGGCTGGGCAGGGGGGCGTTTCCGGTCCGAGATCCGCCTCCGGGCGCCGAGGCCTGCGGGAGGCCGGCACCGTGCTGGCACCGTGCAGGGGCTACGGTCACGAGCTTAGGCACTTGGGGGTTACCGTGCCAGGGGTGGGGACCCCCAGGAGCCTCGTAGCCCCCTCCTGTCCACGGCGGGCCTAGGAGTCCCTCTGGGGCCTGGTCCCTCCTCCTTTCTCCCCTTTCCCCCATTAAACCGTCCAGTTCAGGTGTTTGTAGGGTGCTTGGTTTGGGGGGTCTTTCACAGAGACAAAACAGTGGTCTAGAGAACAGGCCTTAGTATGGGAGTCGGGGGCTGCAGGCTCACAGGAGACTGATCCGGGATTTCATTTCTTGGGTGGCTAGCTTTGGTTCCTAGACGTAAGACTTTGAACCCCTACTTCTTCCCATTTTTCTCAGTGCCTGCAGTTCATCCAGTCCGATGAAAATAGCAGAATGCAGATCCTTGAATTTTCACACAAATGAGATAATTATAGTACATTTAGCAACTGTGTTGGACACGGAATTCTAGCAGAATCCTTGGTTCTACTACCAGACTCCCCCCACATACATACAGCGGGTCAGTACCCTCTGTGGTCCGTACCCTCCGGTCTTCCCCACATTCACCTCCCATTGAAGTTGGGCTGCAAGCTGGAAATGATGCCGCCGCTCAGTTGGAGCGGGGTTGATTAGATTCCTTACGCTGCGAAGGAAAAACCCGTGTCCAAGAGGGGTGAGATCTGAGGAAGGGAGAGCAACTTTGTGGTCCCTGAGCAGGGTCAGTTTTGTGTTTCACTGATGCTGTGAGTTCTTGTTTAGGTTGGATGGTTAAGATAGAGGGTTTGGGTGGTTATGGGGAGGCTAAGAACCTCAGTAGGATGAGCCAATCTCTTGAGTCTCAAGTTTAGGAAAGTTGAGACATTGGTCTGTTTGGGTTTGAGCATCAGAAAGTAATAATCCCAGGCTGTGCCTGTGGCTCAGTGGTCAGGGCGCCAGCCTCATATACCGAGGGTGGCGGGTTCAAATCCGGTCCCCGGCCGAACTGCAGCAAAAAAATAGCCAGGTGTTGTGGCCGACACCTGTAGTCCCAGCAGCTTGGGAGGCTGAGGCAAGAGAATTGTCTAAGCCCAGGAGTTGGAGGTTGCTGTGAGCTGTGTGACGCCACAGCACTCTACCTAGGGCGATAAAGTGAGACTCTGTCTCTACAAAATAAAAAAAAAGAAAGAAAGAAAGTAAAATCCCTTAAATAGCACTTTTGAGTATTAATACAAATTAATAAGGTAATCTGGGCTCTGCACCCATAGCTAAGTGGTTGGCAGGTTCAAAACTGGCCTGGACCTGCTAAACAACGACAACTACAGCAAAAAAATAGCCAGGCATTGTTGGCTCATCTGTCCTCCATAGCAACTACGTCAGGTAGACATTTTTTGATCCTCATTGTTCAGATAAGAAACCTGAGGCTCAGGGAAGTGAGTCAGTCACACAGCAGAGGCAGGCTTCCCACCCAGCGTTCTGACTCCAAGTCTTCACCCTTTCCCAGAGTCCTGGGCTGCCTTAGCAAGTTGGTTTCTGAGCTTCTCCTGTGAGATGTTGTGGGGTAGGTTTAGGATTGAGTTTGTCACTTTTTGTCTGGCTGGCAAGAGAAAGTTAACGCTAGTAAACCAATGAGAGCACAAGAAAATGCTCAATTCTGTGGTCAGAGCAGTGAGAGGGGAGAAAACAGAGTTCAGGGTAACCTGGCAAAATTAGGGAAAGCTTCCATCAGGAAGTGGAATGGGAGCTTGAAAGAAGAGGAAAGCTTGGGCAGGGTGGAGAGGGGAAAGTGGATTCCTGGGTTAGCCACAGCTGCTTCTGTGCTGGGATGTAGACTTATGTTCTCTCTCATTCTTACAGTAGCTCCATGAGGGGTGGGCATTGTTATTGCCAGGGTTGTTTTTTTTATTTTTTAGCAATAGAATCTCATTCTGTCACAGAGACTGGAGTGCAGTGGTGCAATCATAGCTCACTGCAGCCTCCAACTCCTGGGCTCAAGTGATCCTCTTGCCTAAGGCTCCCAAGTAGCTAGGACTACAGGTACTTACACCCAGCTAATTAAACACATTTTTTTTCTTTTCTTTTCTTTTCTTCTTCTTCTTCTTTTTTTTTTTTTTTTTTTTTTTTGAGACAGTTGTCCTGGGTAGAGAGCCCTGGTGTCATCATAGCTCATAGCGACCTCAAACTCTTGGGCTCGAGTGATCCTCCTGCCTCAGGCTCCAGAATAGCTGGGACTACAGGCGCTGCCATAACGCCTAGCTAGTTTTTCTATTTTTAGTAGAGATGGGGGTCTTGCTCAGTTTTTATTCAGGCTGGTCTTGAACTCCTGAGCTCAAAGGATCCTCCCACCTCAGCTTCCCAGAGTCCTAGGATTACAGGCATGAGCAACCATGCTCAGTCTACAAGTGCTTTTTTCTAGATTAGATTTTTTTTTTTTTTGAGACTGAGGCTCATTATGTCGCCCTTGGTAGAGTACCGTAGCATCACAGCTCACAGCAACCTCAAACTCTTGGGCTTAAGCAATTCTCTTGCCTCAGCCTCCCAAGCAGCTGGGACTATAGGCACCTGCCACAATGCCTGGCAATTTTGTTGCTGTAGTTGTTGTTGTTTAGCAGGTCCAGGCCAGTTTTGAACCTGCCAACCACTGAGCTATGGGTGCAGAGCCCAGATTACCTTATTAATTCTTGTAACAGCCCTTGAGAGAGACACTGTAATTATCCCCATTTTATAGATGAAGAAACTGGCACGGAGAAGTTCAGTGACAGTGTGCGAGGGGCAGCGCCCCAAAGCATGTGCAGGCATCTGGCTGTGGAGTTGGTTCCTGTGGACCTGGGAAGAGAGAGCGGAGACTGCAGGGCCCTCAAGGCAGACCTGAGGTTGTTCAGACAGGAGCTCGAGGTGTCCTCTGAGGAAGGCTGTAGCCTGAAGCTGGAGGCTAGGCCCGGGCTGATGAAGTGACTGCTATGTGCCAGCTCCTGGGAACCGGCACACAAGCCACATTCTTTCGTTATATTTAATGGCCCATAGAAAATGGGCTTGTTTTCCTTTCTCTGTCAGCACCAGCTACAGAGTCCTTTCCAACTTATTTATTCCCCTAGGGAGTTAGGAAGGTGTCTTGATGGCTTCGTCAGGTATGTTTGCTGTTTACCCATCAAGCTGTGGGGGCCCAGGAGAGGGACAGTGACACGGAAAAAGAGGCTGAGACATGACCTTGATGGTCATGATGGTAACAAGATAGTAGCCACCATGTATTCTTTTTTTTTTTTTTTTTTGGTAGAGACAGAGTCTCACTTTATTGCCCTCGGTAGAGTGCTGTGGTGTCACACAGCTCACAGCAACCTCCAACTCCTGGGCTTAGGCAATTCTCCTGCCTCAGCCTCCCGAGTAGCTGGGATACAGATGTCCGCCACAACGCCCGGCTATTTTTTTTTGTAGTTCAGCCAGGGCCGGGTTTGAACCCGCTACCCTCGGTATATGGGGCCGGCGCCCTACTCACTGAGCCACAGGTGCCGCCCGCCACCATGTATTTAATGCCACTATATTCAAGCACTGTACTTGGCACTTTCTGTGTCTTCTCTTATTAAATTTGCTTAACTCCTTGAGGCAAGAAACAGTTACTAGCAGCCCCATTTTGCAGATGAGGAGACTGAGGCTCAGAGAGATTAAGTAGCACATCCAAGGTCACACAGCTGTGGTAGATCAGGAAGTCAGATGGACCCAGGCTGGTTGGACTCCAGAGTTTGAGGTCTTGGCTGCCATGCAGGAGAGTGTTTACGGGATGTCCAGTTTCCTTGAAAGACAGGTGTGCTTGTTTTTCAGAAGAAAAAGACTGAGGAGTCACCCACTCTCTGGTTTTTTCTACCCATGCACACCATCACCCAAAAGGGCAACAAAGTTAGATTCCCTGAGACCAAGAGCCATGTCGTGTAGTGTGCTTGTGTTTCCGAAGTGCTGCTATCAGCCAACGGTCATTCATCAAGCACTTCCTGTGAGGGCTGCAGGGAGGGTCAGGGCTACTGCCTTTCTGGGGCCTTCAGGGGTCACCCTCAGTCATTATGCTCTTGTTCTCTGGAGCATTCCGTGTCATGCCCTGTCACTCTTCAGGCAGAGCGACATAGGGCAGGGACCCCAAAGTCCTGTTTCATTCCCAACTCCAGCACATGCCTACTGCAAGACCTGGGGCACATTTTGTCATTCTTGGGGTCAGTCTCCTTTTCTTTCTTTCTTTCTTTTTTTTTTTTTTTTTTTTTTTTTTTGCAGTTTTTGGCCAGAGGTGGGTTTGAACCCTCCACCTCTGGCATATGGGGCCGGTGCCCTAGTCTTTTGAGCCACAGGCGCCACCCCTCAGTCTCCTTTTCTGTGAAATGATCCCACCTGGTGCAGTTGAATCTGCCTCAGAGGTAGTGGTTGTCATGAGCTTTTAATAACCTCCAGAATGTTCCTGACTCTCCTCCACTATCTGACTTGATCCCGGCCTAGACCACTGCAGTAGCCTCTTAACTAATCTCCTGGTATCTTCCCTGGTCATCCATCCTCCCTGCAGTGACTGAAGGGACCTTCTCGACATGTAAATAAGATCCCACCACTCTTCTGCTGAAAACCCTCCAGTAGTTTCTCGACATGCACAGGACACATCCTGGCCTGTGTGTAGCTCTCTGGTGGTCCCACCTGCCCCTCACACCTTGCCACCCACTCGGCTCACCCTGGCGCAGGCACTGCAGTCACACTGGCCTTCTGTGCGTTCCTTGAAGGTTCCTGGCGTGTTCCCACCTCAGGGCTAATGCCCTTGCCCTGTCTGCTGCTGGGCAGGTTCACTCTTACCCACCTCCCATCCTCCATGGCTGGCTCCTTATCTCTCTTACATGTCACCTGAGGGCCTTCCCCGAGCTCGCAGTCCACCTCCATCTCTCCCTGCCAGTTCCCCGTTTCAGTCTCCTTGTAACTCTCATCTCTGGCTTTGCCTGTCTTGTGTACCTAACACTGACCTGTTTATGTGTCTTCCCATCCTTGGCTGACAAAGCTCCACAGGGCAGGGACTTTATTAACTGTCCCCCCCAGCACCTGGCAGAGCCCCTTGCACATGATGAGGCATCACAGTTATTTGTTGAACAAATGAATAACTGCAGGCTACCCATAGCCCTTGCCGAACAGCCCAGGCCAGGATGGAAACTGCAAAGAAATTGGTGTTGACAGATGGAAACTTCCAGGATAATTTCGTAAGTTGTACGTGCACCACAATACCTGGTTCAGCAAATACACGAATTTCTGACCTCCTCCCAGGGAGGCATGCTCTATAAACTGGCATAATAGTCTTGCCAGATGGGTATGGTCAGCCCTGTCTTGGAAATGACAAAACTGAGGCTCAGGAAGATGCCCTGAAAGCCAGTGTGGGACAGTGCTGGGATGTGGACACAGGGCTAGTGGGCTGCACAGCCCAGAGTCAGCTGTTCCGTGCTGTGGAGCTCCAGCTTTCCTTCTGGTCTTCACCAGGCATCAGAGCATGCAGAGTGACGCTTGGAACTCTCTTGGTGGCCCGGTGGTGCCCCATTGTGGGCAGGAACAGGGACTAATCAACTGTTTAAAAGAAAGAGTGAGCAGGCCAAATGTGGTGGCTCGTGCCTGTAATCCTAGCACTCTGGGAGGCTGAGGCAGGTGGATCAGATGGATTGCCTGAGCTCATGAGTTCAAGACCAGCCTGAGCAAGAGTGAGACCCCTGTCTCTACTAAAAACAGAAAGACAGCCAGGCGTTGTGACAGGTGCCTGTAGTCCCAGCTGACACAAGAAGATCACTTGAGCCCAAGATTTTGAGGTTGCTATGAGCTATGACGCCACGGCACTCTACCGAGGGCGACAAAGTGAGACTCTGTCTCAAAAAAAAAAAAGTAAAAACCCTTTGTAACCAGAGTGCTGCAGGAGGGAGGGAGATTATGCTTTGTGGCTGACTCCTATTTTGGCTTATGGATGGGGGGAGGAGGGGAGTCCTGGAGAAGTTGCTTAAATTTTAGTCTCTGTTCAAGGTGGCCAGTTGAAGAGCAAGCGAACTGCAGGTCACTGAGGCCTGTGGGCACTCCACTCCACATTCATTCCTGGAGCCCGGGACAGTGCCAGGAGCTCCAGCATTTTTCCTTAGCAGCAGTGCAGATTTGGGCAAGTCACCCATCCCCTCTGTGGGAAATCGGGTAATAAACACCTACCTAGTAGGGATGTTTTTTAGGATATAAAAGTATAAGTTTATTTTATGTTAGCGAGAAGAGAGTGGGGGGGGAAGAGATGAGAAAGAGAGAGAATGGAGCAGAGAGCAGGAGGGAGTAAGGGGGGAACATGCCTGGGGGAGAGAAAGGGAGTGAGAGAATGGCACAGGATCCCAAAGGAAGGATGAACGCCAGCCCTCTTTGAGATTACTGTGGGGATAAGTACCGAGAACAGGGCTCTTAAATCTTTTCAGACCTGTTGTGAATGAATGGTGTCCTTAAATGTGGAAAGTGAAATACACAGGATTATAAAGGAAATCATTCTCTTAAACTATAGATCCTTTATGAATTTACTAAAAAGCAAGATCTAGCAGCAAGCTTAATGTAACTATTGGAATTTTGAAGTTGTGATGAGCATGAACATTTCACTGTGTCTGCAGCAACTGAGAAGTGATGGGAAGATTCTAGTGCTGGCAGTGTATTGCCTACATTCATAATTGGAGGGAATGCTAAGTATCAGGTAGGGATTAGTGAAAACCAGGTTGTAAGTGTTTCTCTGTCCAAGTTCACGGCCCCTGAATTCTCTCTATTTAGAAATCCCTGGTATAAGAGGTACTGACATGCTGCAGCTCATCCCCAGAAGTGGCACATGACCCTTCTCTGACCCTCTTAGGGCAGAGGAGTCTCAGGGTGGGCAGGGGTGCCATGTAAGGACTGTGGGGAAGGGATGGACGTGGGTCAGGAATGCTGAGTGCTAGGGTCAAGGACAGCAAAATCAGACCTTCCCTGGTCTCTCTGAGTAAGCCATTGAGGGCCTGGTGAATCAGGAGAGGTGCCAGGCGTCTTTAGAGATGACGTAACCTCAGATAGTGTTGGTGGAGTGTGCCACATGTCTGCAGTCTGAACTGACTTCTGCTCTTTAATTAAACCTGGGGCAAGTGAGTGCCAGGTGAGTGGAGTGAGGCTGGAGGCAGTCTAGTATAGAGGGTGGAGAGCATCGTTGTGTTGGGAGGTGACAATGTGGGCTCCAGAGGTCAACTGCCAGATCAGATCGAGACTCTGTCACTAATTAACTGTGTAACTCTAGCAGATTTCTTCACCTCCTTGTGCCTCAATTTCCTCATCTGTAAAATGGGATTTTAATAGTCCTGTCTTAAAAGATGTTGTAAGGAGTGTTGAAAACTTTCAGAGCAGTATCTGGTAATTGAAGAATCACTATCTTCACTGTTACTCTAGGATTCATGAGCTCTATCTACTCAGAGTAGGTTTCCTGAGCACTGTTTCTTTGAGCTGCTCAGATCTGAATCAGATTCAGCTGGGCATGGTGATCCCTTCAGCTACTCGGGAGGCTGAGGCAGGAGGATTGCTTGAGCCCGGGACTTCAAGTCCAACTTGGGCAACCTAGCACCTAGCCTGACCTTGTCTCAGAAAATAAAAGAAAAAAAAAAAAGAAAGAAAGAAAATAAAAGAAAAACTGGAATACAGAAAAACATTTTCTGTCTTTAAGAAGCTTATTGTTTAAGGAGAGGTGAGACAGATACACACAATCTCAATTAGCTAGTAGAAGTGTAATGGTTGTGGTTAGCTTAAGGTGCTATGTGAGGGGGGGGAGTCAGGAAAGAAGGCTTCCTGATGGAGGAGGCATTTTAGCTGAGCATTAAAGCAGCAGCAGGGCCAGCACAGTGGCTCAGCCTGTAATCCTAGCATTCTGGGAGGCTGAGGTATGGAGGATCACTTTAGGCCCGTAGTTGAGCCTGAGCAACATAATTATACAATAAACAGAAAAACTTAGGGGCAGTGCCTGTGGCACATATACCAGAGGTGGTAGGTTCAAACCCGGCCACAGCCAAAAACTGCAAAATAAATAAATACATAAAAACTTAGCCAAGCATGGTAGCTCTTGCCTGTAGTCCCAGCTACTCAGGAGGCTGAGGAAGAAGAATTGCTTGAGTGAGGTTTCAGTGAGCTTTGATGATGCCACTGCACTCCAGTCTGGATGACAAAGCAAGACTGTCTCAAAACTCAAAAAACAAGCACACAAACAAATACCCCCCACCAAAACACAAAACAAAACAAAAGGCACAGTGGGCATTAGCAGGGTGGGAAGCAGTGGGCAGGGAGGATGTCTTACAAAGAGCAGGCAGTCTGAGTGGGAAGTCAGATGGTCATGGAGTGTAACATTCCAGACTGGGCCAGGTGCGGAGGGGAAGGCCAGGCATGGCCAGGCATGGCCTACAGTTGCGTGCAAGAGGATGAGAAACTTGAACTTTGTTCTTTTGCTGTTAGTGTTGTAATGGAAAGTCCTGTTTGTTTTTTAACTTTTTGTTCAAAAGAAAAATTTTGAACAAATTGCGAAAATAGTACAAAGAATTCCCTTCACCTGGCTTCCCCTAATGGTGACATCTTACAGCGCTGGAGTACATTATCAAAACCAGAATTTGGCATTGGTACATTGCTACATTATAGAGCTTATTCAGTTTTCACCTTTTTTTGAAGCTTTTTTTTTTTTTTTTTGAGACAGTCTCATTCTGTTGCCCTGGATAGATTGCCGTGGCATCATCACAGCTTATAGCAACCTCAAACTCCTGAGCTCAAAGGACTCACCTGCCTTGGCTTCCCAGTGTGCTAGGGTTACAGGTGTGAGCCACTGTGCCCGGCCCCTCTTTTTTTTTTTTTTTGTAAGATGCATTCATTTGTGTGTGTGTGTGCACGTGTGCATGTGTACACTTACTTAGAAGGGTTTGAGCTGGGGATAACATTGTGTCAGACCTAAGTAATAGTGTTAGACAGATATCCCTGATCACTGAACAGGAGCAGATTGTAGGGAGCTCATGGAAAACTATTGGCAAGAGATGATGAGGGCCTAGGAGATAGCTGTGCTTGTGGAGAGGATAGGAAGGGATGCAGGTGGAGGAATATTTAGGAGGTGAATGTGAAAGGAACGGAGGACTGGTTGAGAAGAGGACAATGGTCAGAGCTAAGGATGGAGTGAAGGAAGAACGGGAGAGGAGCAGGATTGGAGGAGAAGATGTTGAGTTCAGTTCAGAATGGGATCAATTAGAGGAACACCTAACTCAGCTGGCATGGCCACCAGGTATGACTTTCTGGACACAGAAGCCTCCAAGCTGGGTGTTAAAAGATGAGATGGAGGTGGCTAGGTTCACTTTTCTTTTCCTTCTAGGTATAGGAGAGGGCATTTCATGTAGAGGCCCCAGAATAGGAAGGGCATGGAGGTCATAGTCTGAATGTTAGACATCCAGGTACCAATACCCAGAAGGTAAGAGATAAGAGACTGAAATACTGGGGAAGGGGTGAGCTGGTGGGAGGAATAGATTTGTGAGTCATCGACATGACTCATGTGATCATGAAATGCAGGAGCTCATCTGGGGACAGCGTGGAGAGTGAGGACAGCAGGAGCATTGTCCCTTAAATTGAAGCTTGGGAGTTGTTGGCCTTGAGACCTGGGCAGAGGAAGAAGAGCCCCTAACAGAGACGGAGCAGGAATGATCAGAGAGGTGTGAGGAAGACCCCAGGGTGCAGCCTTATAGGAGCCAGAAAGTGGCAGGTGCAGCTGAAAGTCCAGGAAGAGGCGAGTAAAAACTGTTCCTCTCCTAGTTCAGCAACTAGGAGGTCTCTGGTATTGGGAAGGACCCTTGACCAGCACTGTGCAGTGGACGGTGGAATGGGAGTAGGGTTGCTTTGAGTTGAGCAGTTAAGTGAAAGGTGAGGATGTGGAGACAGTGTAGATAACTCTTTTGTGAAGTGTGACCAAGAAAGGGAAGCAAGGTTGTGCATTAGTTAGAAGGAGATTCTAGATCAGGGGAGGGCATCATTTGGGGAGTGGGGAAGACTTAAGTATGATGATAGGCTGAGGGGTCTTGGAGCTGGGTCTGATTGTTCAATGGGAGGCAGTAAAAGTGAGGGTGACATGCATGGGCTCTGGGTTCAAGCTGCCAGGGTTTGAATCCCAGCTCCACCATGTAGCAGCTCTGTGAGTCTGGGGCGAGTCACTTAACTTCCTGTGTCCCTGATTCTCCATCTGCAAAATGGGGATAACAATTCTCTATCTCTTTGGGTTGTTACTGAGCATTAAGGAATTATATGTAAAGCGGTGACAGCCCTGGCACATGGCAATCACTCACCAATTGTTAATGTTACTGTGATTGTTTCTCTCATTTATTTATTCAATACTCATTCATAAAATGGCTAGGTTAGAAGAGCTGATATTCATTAATATGTTTTACCATCAATTACTGAGCATTTGCTCTGTGCCAAACAGAGGGCCAGGCAATGAGATCTTGAAGAATCTGGCACGATCCCTCCCTGGTCTGACTGATGAGTTGTCGAGTCTCTAGAATTCTGTCATCTTCAAGCCCTTCCCCACGTTTCCATCATGCCTCTCAAGTCAATGGTTGGCTTTCTTTCTCAGGAGGAACAGCCCATTGACATTTAGGCAAACCCAGAGCACTGGGTTTTAAATCGTGCTCTCAGGCTACTGATTCCCACTTGGACCCTGGCCTACTGGGCTGGCTTCAAGTCGGTCATCTCATTTTGTGTTTCAGGTTACAAGAGTAACTTGCTCTGTGTAAAAAAATCCAAGCCATGCTGAGGAAAAGTGGAAAGGAAAGTGTTTGGTGCCTTGTTGCCCTTGGCAGATCCCAGACCCAGAGAAAAACAGTTAAATTGGAGAATAGTCTTTCAAAGTCCTCTAATGTATAAATGCACATCATGCACAAATAAGATCATACAACACAACATGACCTGAAATCTGCTGCTTTTTTTGTTAATCATGAGTGGAAGCATCTCCATGACAATATATGTAGATTCAATAGCTGCACTGTATTCTGGGGGTTGGATATACTGTAATTTAATTAAATAATTAAGTTAATCCTTTACTGGTGGATATTAAAGTTGCTTCTGGTTTTTCACTTGCTCTTAAAAATAATACATTTCAGGGTGGCGCCTGTGGCTCAGTGAGTAGGGTGCCGGCCCCATGTACCAAGGGCGGCGGGTTCAAACCCAGCCCCGGTAGAACTGTAACAACAACAACAACAACAAAAAATAGCAGGGCGTTGTGGCGGGCACCTGTAGTCCCAGCTACTCGGGAGGCTGAGGCAAGAGAATCACCTGAGCCCAGGAGTTGGAGGTTACTGTGAGCTGAGTGACGCCACAGCACTCTACTAAGGGCGATAAAGTGAGACTCTACAAAAATAAAAAGCAAAAAATACATTCCAGCCAGCCAGGCAGTGCTAGGTATCACACCTATAATCCTAGCACTCTTGGAGGCTGCAAGGGGTGGTGCTCTTGAGCTCAAGAGTTAGGAGACCAGGCTGAGCAAGAACAAGACCCTGTCTGTACTAAAATAGAAAAATTAACTCATGGCTAGTTTCGTAGTTCCAGCTACTGGGGAGGCTGAGGAAGGAGGATTACTTGAGCCCAGGACTTTGAGGTTACCCTGATCCATAGTGACACCAGGGCACTCTAGCTGGGCAACAGAGCAAGGCTTTGTCTCAAAAAACCAAAACATTCCTATTGAAGTATGACTAAGTACTTGTCCGAAGGTTTTTATAGGTTAGATTCTTGGAAGTGAAAGGACATTTTACCAGGTAGGCTTCTGGCTGCTAGTAACAGAATTCCTACCTCAGTATGTTTATCTCACACAAAAAGTGAGGTGGGGCAGGTAATCTTAGGGGTCAGACTTGTCATTAAATATCTTTAGTCTTTCTGCTCTGCCATTCCGAGGTTGCTCATCTCCTTGTTGCCCCTGGACAGAGGTGGCAGAGACATAGATTCCATCTTCTATTCCAGTTTGAGAAGAAACTTTTCCCACAATCCCTTGGGCTGGCTTCCCCTCCTTTTTGATCAGCTAGGATATCACGTGTCCTTTGCCTGAGCCAATCACTGCAAGGGAAAAGGACTGTTATGATTGGCTTAACCCCATTAAGGTTTGTCTGAGTGCTTGGGACGGGACAGTACCCAGGCAATGCCCAGGAGGTAGAGGGGAGGGCACGGGGCAGGCTGCCGACAGGGCCTGCTGTGCCGTTGCTAAATTGCTTTGCAAAGATGATTCGGGCCCACACTCAGTGTAGGATCGTGTTTGGGCGTGCCCACTTCCCCACCCTGATCAGCTAGGCCTTCTCACCTTAGCTCACTGGTGGAAAAGTGGCATTTTTTTTTTTTTTTTTTTTTTTGAGACAGAGCCTCAAGCTGTCACCCTGGGTAGAGTGCCGTGGCATCACAGCTCACAGCAACCTCCAATTCCTGGGCTCA
>CAUYRH010182285.1:0-19307 GCA_963574655.1 Perodicticus potto | reverse complement strand
GAGCTGGAACATATTCTTCTTAGCAAAGTATCTCAAGAATGGAAGAAAAATTATCCAATGTACTCAGCCCTACTATGAAGCTAATTTATAGGTTTCATATGAAGGCTAAAACCCAATTATAGCACAAGAATATGGGAAGGGAGGGGAGGGGGGAGGTTGGAGGGGAGGGAGGGTAATTGGTGGGGCCACAAGTGGGGCTATGGTGCATCTTAGAAGGGTACAGACGAAACTTACTAAATGCAGAATACAAATGTCTTCATACAATAACTAAGAAAATGCCATGAAGGCTATGTTAACTAGTTTGATGAAAACATTTCAGATTGTATATGAAAAACCAGCACATTGTACCCCTTGATTGCACTAATGTACACAATTATTATTTAATTAAAAAAAAGTATGATTTGAATTTGATGACTGACCACATTGTACCCCATAACAAAAAAAAGAAAACGAAAAAGAAAATATTTCGGATTGTATATGAAGTCAGCACATTGTGCCCGATGATTGCAATAATGTACACAATTATGATTTAATAATAAAAAAGAAAAAACTACTGAGCTCGAGTGATCATCCTACCTTGGCCTCCCAGAGTGGTAGGACTAAAAATACTACTTCAGAGTGAATGGAATCTTTCAACAATCTCAAGCGATAGATACTTTACTAGTGGATGGCACCATCCCCTTCTCTAGAAGAGGAAATTGAGGCTTTGAGTGGTCAAGTAGTTTACCAAATATTACTCAGTTCACAAATGGCCAAGGGACATGAAAAAATGCTCAACATCCCTAATAATTAGACAATTGCAAATCAAATCAGCGTGATACCACCTCGTAGTGTAGAAAAAAACAGAAAGTAGGAAGTGCTGGAGAGGTTGTGGAACAGCTAAAAATCTAATGCACTACTGGTGGGAATGTCAATGGCACCGATGCTCGAGGAAACGGTAAGGCAGGTCCTTGACAAATTACAACCCAACTGCCACACGACCCCGCCATCCCACTTCTGGGTGTATTTCCAAAAAAATCGAAAGCAGAATCTGGAAAGACTTCTGGAGATGGACAGTGGTGACGGTTGCAGAGCAAAGGAAATGCGTGTGATGCCGCAGAACTGCACGCTTAAACACAATTAAGATGATAAACACACATCATACGACAGCAAAAAAGTACTCGGCTACTAAGCAGGTGAGTCAGAATTCACATGAAGATCTCTGCGCTGTTTCTACCATGTCAAACGTGAGCTCCATGTTCCCGGGAGATCTGCTCAGGCTTTAAGGTTCTTTCTAAAGGATATGTGTTGGGGCGCTGAATTTAAATACATACTAGGCTGTTCAACAAAGACCACACTGCTGACAATGAAATAGGAAATTGAAGCAATTTTCTGGAGGGATCCTATCAGGCCTCCCAACCCCACCCCTGAGGTCGGCGTGGCTCACTAGATGGCAGCATTGCTTACACAGCCCTGTTTTCATTTTTGGTCCATCACTGTCTAAACCTTTGTCCCCACCGGCTTCCTCATCTCCCAGTGAGAAGATGGAACACAGGGCATTTATTTGTACCTGGACTACGCCGCAGAGCTGTGCAACGCGAGACTTGACTTGGAAACCCTAGTCACCCAGAATCACCCCAGAGACCATGTTCGTGTCTGCTGGGGTGGCCCTCTGCCTCGGGGCTGCACATGTGCCCAGTCTCAGTGACTGGTCCTCCTCCTTCAGGAGAGGGGCAGGGAGGCAAATGCACGGGAAACTGAGTCTGACTCCTGGATGGTCGCTTCCCAGCCATGTGACCTTGGACAGGTCACCTGACATATCTGGGCCTCGGTTTTGCCACCTCTAATTCACAATCTGCTCATTTTGCTTCCATCAGTGTCACTGAGATGTGTTTGCTGTAACAAAAAGGGAGCAGTCGCGAACCAGCTTTCGGCGCTGCTCCTCGGGCCCTGTGGGCAATGGAAACCAGCCTTGCTAAGGTGACAGAGACGGTCAGGTTGGTTCCAATGAGTCACCTAATTAGAAAACTCCACTCACCGCCTTGAACACAGACGTGCCCATTGCTATGCTCACTTTTCACAGGGTACCTGTTTCCTCCCCAATGTCTCCGTCAAGCTCGGCTCTCAGATACGTTCCTGAAAGATATGTTAACACTGTGAGGCCAGAATTGCAGCAGAAATGTACTAACCAGTCTCCGGCGTCCTAAAGATGGTGACTAATTGCTGCCTAAACACCTAAATGACTCCCTGGGAGTGATTTAGGCATAAGAAGTATATGACTCATTAACTAATCCTCATGAATACTTCTGTAAGATAAAGGTATGCTAATTTGTCACGCTAAAGACTGTTAGTACAGTAAAGTCTCAATGTGAAATTAATCAGGTATATGCCTGGGCCGGGGGTAAGAAGGAGACTCTGCTTTTCCAATTTATTAAAAACTTCATAGCAAACTATCTCAAGAATTGAAGAAAAAGTATCCAATGTACTCAGCCCTAATATGAAGCTAATTTATAGCTTTCATATGAAGGCTAAAACCCAATTATAGCACAAGAATATGGGGAAAAGGGCAAGGGAAGGGAGGGGAGGGGAGAGGCTGGCTGGAGGGAGGGCGATTGGTGGGATCACACCTACGGTGCATCTTAGAACGGTACAAGTGAAACTTACTAAATGCGGAATATAAATGTCTTCATATAGTGATTAAGAAAATGCCATGAAGACTATGTTAAACAGTTGGATGAAAATATTTCAGATTGTATATGAAGTCAGCACATTGTGCCCCATGATTGCACTAATGTACACAATTACGACTTAATAAAAATTTTTTTAAAACTTCAAATTATATAATAATTTTAAAAATAAAGATTTTTTTATTTTCTAAATAAAGATGTCAAACCATAAGAAGAAACAAATGCATCAAACTGATATTTTACCATAAGCATATGTCTTAGGAAAGTAAGAATGAAAAGCTTGAGTTGGCTGTTTTCCAAACGTTCATTTGGTAAGAATGAACTATGCCTGAATTACTTGATCTTTCAAGTTGATTCCAAAGTAATAAGGTTTTACTCATTTGGATTATTATTATTATTTTTTTTTTTTTTTTGAGGCAGAGCCTCAAGCTGTCACCCTGGATAGAGTGCGGTGGCATCACAGCTCACAGCAACCTCCAACTCCTGGGCTCAAGCGAGTCTCCTGCCTCTGCCTCCCAAGTAGCTGGGACTACAGGCACCCACCACAGCGCCCTATATTTTTGGTTGCAGCCGTCATTGTTCTTTGGCAGGCCCAGGTTGGATTCGAACCCGCCAGCTCAGGTGTATGTGGCTGGCGCCTTAGCCGCTTGAGCCACAGGCGCCAAGCCACATTTGGATTATTTTAAATGTGACCTCTCTACTAGTCTATAGAATTTAAAATTCTACACACTGCTCCCACTCCTCCCTTAGAAATCTCCCTAAATATGGGGAAAAATGGGTTGATGAGCCTTTTAGTATTTTATCAATTCATTCACTAATGGTGGAATGAGATTATTTCTACTTAAAAATATGACATTCTCATATAAGATGTGATACATACAGGAAAAGTGAATTTCTAGTAATATGGAGGGAGAGCTGGTATTTTCTGAGTGGCTGGATAATATTCAGTTTATGTGCCTGATTCATTTTATGATGTTGGTATTGTTTTCTCATTTGCCAGTTTCACAGACTAGAAAAAAGGGCCCTGATTCCGTTCGCTGCTGAGTCACATGGACCTGAGTTGACTAAAAGAGGCACTCGGGGTTCACTGAACTTAACCGAGGGGTTACTGTGTGTCAGACACAGCGAGCCCTAAGTGCACACGTTACCTCCCATCCTTCCCACAGCAACTCCGTGACTTTCCCCCTTGCAGCGAAGAACCTTGCACGGAGGTTGCACAGTGAGCTACGAAGCTGGGGTTTTTATTTCTGGGGTATGAACAGCAAATCCGGCACGATCCCCTTCTCCGGTCCCTCAATGTGTGAGGCTTGTATAAAATCATTGAGAAGTCTCAGCCTCAGCCTTTCTGGAACGATCTGCTTTCTTTGTCAGTAATAAGAAAACAAAAAAAAAAAGAACAAAAAACCAGTAGCTGTTGTTCCCCTAGCTCACTGGGGACCGTGGAGACTCCTTTAGCTCTTAGTCTCAACTGTGTAATAACGTGGAAATTCTGCCTGAGGAAGCAGGAGCTGGGGAGGATGGCTGAAATAAGGAGTGATGTGCAAAGCTGTCAAAAACAGAAGGTAACTGTGAAAAAGCGTCTACAGCTAGGCAATCTTCTCTCTGACTGATTTCACCTCCTGGTGCAGTGATTCCCCCTGCCCTGGGAGAACGAGAGGCGGACCAGGGAGAGAAACTCCCCCGTGCTTGCGAGATAACAGCCCCATTCCCACCACCTCTCACACCCCACCCTCCTCACCCACACGAAAGGGGGTCGGTAACTGGGAAATTCATTTCTTAGGGGCATAGCAACTTACCTACGGTTTCTGGCTTCTTTCTAGAGCAGAGAAACATTTCTGAAGAAGAAAAACAGAAATATAGACCACCGCACCAACTTAGCCCGAACTATCAGGGTGGTCGGTAAAACAGGAATTAGGCTCCGCGAGCTCTGGTTAGATCGGGTTCTCCATTTGAATTTATCTACCTCCGAACAGTGTTCCAAGAAGGGCCACTGACATTGATAACTAGGGCTGTGAAAGCACAAATGAATGAAACTGTCATTTCATAAGTTCTAAAGAGGAGGCCATTACTCCAGGAAAAAACACAGGTATGTAAGTTGATCATTCGACCTCATCTCTGAGCATTTTTCTTTTCTTTTCTTTTTTTTTGTGATTTTTGGCCGAGGCTGGGTTTGAACCCGCCACCTCCAGATATGGGGCCGGTGCCCTACTCCTTTGAGCCATAGGCACCGCCCAAAGTCTGAGCATTTTTTCATTTTGTCTGGCTCTTGAGGTGTCCCCTCCAGCGGGATAAGGGTCTATGCCAATGTGACACTTCCCTCCTTCTTTTTGCTTAGCCCATCTTTACCCTCTTTCCTCTCCAACCAAAGAACATGAATGGGCCACGTGCACCTGCTCCTTCTTCAGAATCAGTCCAGGGAGGAAGAAGCCCACATATCCTGCCTTCTCAACTTTGTGTTTCATCCATCTACCTACCTATGTACCTACGGCAGGTTGAATAGTGTCCCTCCAAAAATTCATGTCCATTTGGAACTTCAGAATGTGACCTCATTTGGATATGAGGTCTGTGTCGACGTAATTAAAGATTGAGATGAGATCATATCAGATTACAGTGGACTCTGAATCCAATGACTTGTGTCCCCATAAGAGGAGGTGACACAGAGGGACACAGGTCACGGGAAGAGACAGGAGGAGATTGGAGTGACATGCCCCATGCTGAGCAATGCCTGGAGTCACCAGAAGTTAGAAGCAGTAAGGAAGGCTTCTCCCGGGTGCTCTCAGAAGGAGCACAGCCCTGCTGACGCCTTGACTTCAAACTTCTAGCATCCGAAACTATGAGAATAAATTTCAGTTTTAAGCCACCTGTCTATCTACCTACCTGTATTGGTTGCTCCCCCTTCTTGGATTTGTTACACCCACACCAGATAAATGGTTTCTTAAACCTGTCGTTCTTGGCCCTGCCAGTTCAAAAGGAGTCCTGGGTCTCTCTCTCTCTCTCAGATATTCTCATTTAATTGGTCTGGTGTGGCTTAGGCATCAGATTGCTTGAAATCCCCCAGGGGATTCTAATGTGTAGCCAAAACTGAAAACTCCTGTCTTCAAGCAAGGACATCTTCCTATTCCCCTGGGAGAAAATCTCCAATGGCCGTCATCTGCCGACCAAACAAAAAACGATGCCAATTAACACTTCCAATCTTCTCTACAGTTTCTAAAGTGCTTTCAAATACATTTGACCCTCAAGATCTTACCAGATGAGGTCAGGACTGTTCTGGGGTAGTTCTGCGAAACCCCGTTCTACCAGGTCCAAAGCCTTCGCTTCTGCATATTTCAGTCAAGTCTCCCCACAGCCCTTCTGCCTTCTCATCCCTGCCTCCCCTAGTCTGGAATGATTTCTGCAGTTTCAACACTGGGAGACACTTATATAAGGGTAATGACCAGCTACCAATGGAGCACGGCTGTGGCATGCTTGTGATTATGAGTCTGTTACAATAGGGAAATCTGAGACCATTGAAAACCGACAGGGCAGGATGAGTAACCTCTCATTCTGTGGAGGCACCCAAATGAAATAATGGGACTCGCTAATGTCCTGGCCCGTCTGCCGGGCAGCGTGGTCTGTTCCTGGCCATCTTGCAGCGACCCCTTGGTCTGAGCACCCCAGGCCGCTTCTCCTTCCCCAGCCTTTCAGTTACGGATGCTTCCAGGTCTGTCAGTTTCCTACGGCTGCTGAAACAAATCGCCCCAAATTTAGCAGCTTTAAGACAACACAAATTGATCTTCTGAAAGCTCAGTAGGTCAGAAGTCTAAAATAAGCCTGCAGAGCTGGCTCTTTCTGGAGGTTATCGGGGAGATCCGATTCCTTGCCTTCTCTACCTTCTAGAGCAGGGGAGTCCAATCTGTGGCCGATGGTGCTGCATGCTGATTTTGTGGGGACTTTCCATCTTTTTTTTTTTCCCTTGAGACAGAGTCTCATTACGTTGCCCTCAGTAGAGTGCCGTGCCATCATAGCTCACAGCAACCTCCAACTCCTGGACTTAAATGATTCTCTTGTCTCAGCCTCCCAAGTAGCTGGGACTACAGGTGCCTGCCACAATGCCCAGCTATTTTCTTTTCTTTTCTTTTGTAGTTGTCATTGTCGTTTTTAGCAGGCCCAGGCTGGGTTCCAACCTGCCAGTCCCGGTGTATGTGGCTGGCGCCTGTATCACTGAGCTACAAGTGCCGAGCCTCGCGGGGACTTTTTTTGTTTATCTGTGATGTTGGATACCACCAAAATATACACAGACCTTTTTTTCTTTTGCTAATCAACTTTGCTTAGTATTTGTGTGGCCCAAGGCAACTCTTATTTTTCCAACGTGCAGCAAAGGGGAAAAGAAAAGGTTGGACACCCTCGTTTTAGAGGTTCCCTTTACTCCCTGGCTCTGAGCCTTTCGCCTCCCTCTTTTCAGGGCCTTTGTGATTACACGGAGTCCCCTGCATAACCCAAGATAATCCGCCCATCCCAAGATCCTTGATTTAATCACACCTGCAAAGTCCCTTTTGCTACGTGAGATAACAGGCCCACAAACCGTGGGAGTTAGGACGTGGACATCTCAGCCCTCATTCGGCCACCACACCAAGCAGCTGGCCAGTTTAGCATCGTTTTGAAATTTCCTGATAAAGCTGGGGTGTTCCTTGCAGACTAACCCCTACCTATCCCCTCCTGAATTTTGGGGGGAGACTCTATTCAACCTACCCAGGTAGGTGATAGAGAGAAGGATGAAAAATGAAGTTGAAGAGGCGACAGATATATGGACTCCTTCCTCATTGGACTGATCCAGAGGAAGGAACAGGTACCAAGTGCCCACAGCTGGCCAGCGGTGGAGGAGTCCCGTTCTTTTTCTTTAGTTGGAGAGAAATAAAAGGAACAAGTGGAAAGGGTAAAAACTGGCAAATAAAAGGAACAAGTGGAAAGGGTAAAAACTAGGATATGTTCACTCCAGGAGTGGAGAACCTATGGCCATAAGGCCACATGTAGCCTTCTATATCCTCAGTTCTAGCTTCCCCCACCTGACTGGCACCGCTACCACACGAAGCTGGCTGGTGACAGTTTACGGGGATCAAGCACACCAATCTGTCACCAGCTTTTGATGAATTGCACCATATTTTGTCTGAAGTGGAATTTATGAATAGGGTCACAGCAGCCCGTCATGTCAAAGTCGACCAATAGAACACTGAAGGAAAAAACCAGATTTTTTAATGAGGATTGAGAATTGCAATATTGCATGGTTTCTGCTAAAGATGATTTGCTAGCTTTGTGATACTGCAATGTCAACATTAAAGAAATCAGCATTATAACTCTCACAAGAATCACAGATATTGTAAATCAGAGGGCGAAGTGGGAAAGGTTGTCTTGCAGAAATGAAAAAGATAAAAAGCAGAAGCAAAGACAATTCATTCGAGCAGCAATAAGACCCGGAAGTAATGACACTGAAACAACTTATAAAGTCAGTTATATACTCAGGAAAAAAGGGAAACTAGTGAGTGATGTAGAAATTGTAGAAGAATGCATTAGTAAAGTTGTAGGATGTTTAGACTCCAATAACATTTCAAAGTACAAGCCACCGCCTCTGTCAAGGAGAATCGTAACTGATTGACAGCATGAATTAGCCTTCAACTTAATAGAACAACTTTATGCAACACTTCAAAAGGGAAGTGTATACTATTCGATCACGTGGGATGAATCAACAGATACTACTGGATGGGCACATATTTTGTACTTCATTTGGGTCATCTGGGTTGTAACAGAAGATTTTCTTTGATAACCAAGAGTTACTTGCTTTGGATACTCTTGCAAACAGAACACAGGGGATAGCTATGTATTCAAAATAAATGTTGTGAACTTGGACCAAATTTGGTAACCTTAGTGAGAGCGTGCACAGAGAGTGTACCTTCCATGACAGGAAAACATGAAGAGTTTATTGCACAGACTTTTTAAAAGTATTAACAGATCCAGATACTCTCATTTCTTTTCATTTTGTATTTTGCATAAGCAAAATCTTCTGTGCTACGTTTACTATATTGCGTGACATGTTGCAACGACCTGTAAGTGTTGCTGACTTGCTAACTATATTCCTGCAAATGCAACACGGCATTGTCAGTTTCATCACATGCTAAAGTTGAATGATGAGGTATTTAGTGTGGACTTGCCCTATCAGTCTAAAGTGCTCTGGCTTTCGCAGGGACAAGTATTAGCCAAAACTTTATCTCTGTTAGAATAGATATTAAATTTTATGAAGAACAGAATTAGCAATTTTTGTTTTTTTGAGACAGAGTCTCACTATGTTGCCCTTGGTAGAGTGTCGTGGCGTCACAGCTCACAGCAACCTCAAACTCTTGGGCGTAAGCGATTCTCTTGCCTCACCCTCCCAAGTACCTGGGATTATAGGCACCTGCCACAGTGCCTGCCTATTTTTTGGTTGTAGTGGTTTAGCTGGCCTGCGCCGTGTTCGAACCCACCACCCTTGGTATATGTGGCTGGTGCCGCAACCACTGTGCTATGGGTGCCGAGCCAGCAATGTGAATTATTAAAAGAATATTTCTTTAGGAATCTGTGTGATATCATGTTAAATCAAAACAATTCAAGTATTTCTTTGCAAGGTAAAACTAACTCTAGTAATATATGGCAAAAAAAAATTCAAGCATTTCGAAAAAAGCTATCGGTTTTGAAACACGTCTTCTTTAAAAGGGAATTTCAGATGATCATTCTCCCCAGTTAGCAAAGGTCATAGATAAGCAAGATGATGCATGTGAGTCATTTGAAGAATATGCAGCTGATATAGCCCTATTAATTGGAGAATACAGTGAAAGGTTCGCTGACTTTGGGAATCACAACATCACACTACAATTAGCATTTCAGCCTCATCTAGTTGCTATCACCCAGGCACCCAAAGAACTCCAGATGGAATTGACTGAGCTCTCAGTAGATGACATTTTAAAGATATTGTTTGATGCTGAGAAAGATCCCATCGAAATATGGAAAAATGCAGATTACCCATAGCTTCAGCAACATTGCCGAAAAATGCTTTCTTGCTTTCTAGCCACTATTGCTGGGAATCTACATTCTCTCACCTAACTCAAATAAAGATGACCTAACGGTCACAAATAACTAGTACCCATCTAAAGAATTAACTGAAGTGGTGGACCTCTGAGCTGCAAGCAAGTATTCAAATCCTTTCCAAAAAAAATCACAGCAAAGCATTGAAAGGTTAATTAAGGCCAGGCCAGGCCAGGTGGCTCAACCTGTAATCCTTGCACTCTGGGAGGCCCAGGTAGGTGGATTGCTTGAGCTCATGATTTCAAGATCACCCTGAACAAGAGCGAGACCCTGTCTCTAAAAAATAGCCAGGCTTTATATCTAAAAAATGGCAGGCACCTGTAATCCCAGCTACTTGGAAAGCTGAGGCAAGAGGATTGCTTGAACCCTGTCTGTGAGCCATGACACCATTGCACTCTACTGAGGGTGTTAACAAAGTAATACTCTATCTCAATAAATAAAAATTTTAAAAGGTTAATGAACTTTAAAATTAACAAATGGTTCTTGGTTTTTTGAAATTATTAAATACACAGTAGTTAGAGTTTTACAAAATAATGTACACTTTTAAATATATCTAATTGAAGTTCCTTGAATACTACCTTATTTGATTACAGCTAAACTAATTCAGCTTTCTAACATGAGAAGTTCCCCCACCCCAGTCTACCCGTTTGGAATTCCACCTGAGAACATTATATCCTTGAGAAATACTGTCCATGACTGAGTATACAAACTAATTCCTTTTCCTGTGTTCCGGATTTGTCAAGAAGCATAAAGATAAATAATCTAATACCCTTTGAACATCTATAAACAGGTAAAAACAAAAATTCATGGTCTTAAAAATCCTTTCACTGTCACGATATATCTAATGGTGGTAACAGTTTATGCTTTTGCCCTGGCTGGAGGTCTGGCCAACTGGTAGCCACAGACAGGAGGGCTGGTCCAAGAAGGGGCATGGTGCATATTTTCGGTGACAAGTGGCTGAGCCCTGGAAAGCTTGCTGATGCAAATACCCACCTGTGTACCTTCTTGAAAAGTGGCTCAGCCAGGAGCAGCACATGTACACCTCACGCTCCTGACATCAGACTAGAACACATCTCTCTGCTGTCCATGAATCCACCTTAGGAAAAGCCTCCGAGTACAGTAGACTTGGTGGCCTCAAAGTCTCAGCTTCCTCCTACAGGGGATCTGGGAAGGCCTCCTTAGAAGGTGCCATTTCAGAGTCAAAACTCATGTAGTCCAATGAAAGTTCTAGAGCATTTTTTTCTGTGTATGTACAGATTATGCTAAATGTCTACAAATTAATAAAAGAAAGTTTCTTTGAAAGGGCCCATCTTATCATTGTCTAAGAAACCAATTCACTAAGATATTTAATGACAAATTATCTTAGTGATTTGACATTTTTAATGTCATCTCAGTGTCTCCGAAATGACTGTTTTTCTTATCTTTCTGGATAGATTCATATTTATCTATGATGCTTACAGCTTCTTGCTCTTTCTAGAGGTACCATGGAAACATAAAAGATATAGAATTGAGAATCTTCCTCTTGCAACCTGCGAGGATTATTACACAGTGGTGTGGGTAACAGGAACTGAGGGACCTTTCTTTACCCACACAAAGGTTTCTCCAAGCTCACAGTTAGAAAGCCCTTTCTCATCTTTTTTTTTTTTTTTTTGCAGTTTTTGGCTGGGGCTGGGTTTGAACCCGCCACCTCCGGTTTATGGGGCCGGCGCCCTACTCCTTTGAGCCACTGGCGCCGCCCCCTTTCTCATCTTTTTCATCCTCACTGCATCTGAGCTGAAGAAGGGCAGGTGTCTTCCCCCTCTCCCTCATTTCTGTAGACTCAGATTCTGTGGGTGTGGACCAGTCCCCTTGGTAGTGACAAAGCTAGATGCTTCTCTGCTCAGGGAACAGCGTTGGCATCACTCCAGAGGCCATCTGCTCTCAGGGGAGGGAAGTGGGAGTATGGGTGAGCAGGAAAAATGAGGTCAGCTTTCAGAGCAGTCAACCATCTCTGGCGAGCCGGCTAGACTGTGAGCCACACGGTATTTACTGCAGGGAAATGTCCACAGCAGGAGACGCTCAGTCTGGCCAGGCCCACACCCCACACCCCCGGGCATCAGGATGACACAGTCACAACGGAGGGGACACGGATTCATAGCCAGGCACCAAATCTCTTTATCCCAGAGAGATTTCCTCTGGTCTCTTTCATTATTACTCAGGGGAAATGCACGAATTGGTCTTTGCTAACTAGAGTTGGAAAGAAGCAATATAATGTACCCGGGACAATCTCAAACTGGTGGCAAGCGTGAATCATCTTCCTATCTGGCATTCAGCCACACCAACCTGCCCTTCCTCCAGGGGCTGGATTACCCTCTCACGTGCTCTCAAAGCATCTCACTACCTTTGCACTCACCTGCTCCTCTGGCTGCAAGGACCTCAGGCCAGGAACCTGGGTTTGCTTCCCTAGGCAGCAGCCCCACCTACCAGCTAGTTAAAGCTTAACAAATACTTATTCTTGTACATGAAATTCTTTTATCCGAGGTAGGGAGGAAGTAGAAAAACAATTATTCACAAATAAATGTGCGATAATCCCTAATCTTCATTTCAGCACATTCTCCTCTTAGGCACTTGGGCAGGTTGGCCTTCTCAGCTTCTCCCGGGGGAAGAGCCTGGATTCTTGCCACTGGAATATGGATGGAAACCGTGCACATCCCTGCAAGGCCAGGCTGGGGGAGCAAAATCCCCCTGCTGGATCCTCCGAGCTCTCCTCCCTCATTCCCTGGCTGGTTACAGGGCAGGTGGAAGATTTGGGAGGCCTCAAGAAGTCGGGGGCACATTTGATGGACGGAGCCCGAGTTTCTATATCACAGCAGAGGGCCACCCACCAAACACCCCCTTTGACAGGGACAGAGATGAGAAAGAACCTGAGATCATCAGTGTCATTTGTTACATCAATGATCATCCCTGAAGGATTCACCCCGTCCACTGCAGGGGCAGGCAATGTCCTCCGCTGCTCCCCACACAACCGATGCATGGGGCACAGACAGCACATGCCTCACTTAGCAGAACACTCACCCAGGAAAAAGTCAGACAAATGCTTTAGACTCTCTGGCAGATTTAAGACCTGCTCCTTGTTTCTATAGGAAAAGTTGAGGATATGTGCTAATTAAAATAACTGAAAAGGTAAAAAGACACCATTGGCAACCCAATCCCAATGGTATTACAGGTGAATTGTAAATAGAAAAGGGTTAAGATCTGTCAAGACAGAAGAGGTTAGCAGGAGAGTCCACCCCTCTTTCAGGAGGGGTATTCGATGGAAGCAGAGTGCTAACCTGCACCAGTGGTCCCTCATATATTTTATTCTTCACAACGTCCAGCACTATCCACCATGCTTTTAAGAACCCATAATATTTTTTGTTCAAAAATCTCTCACCCATCTCCCTTAATTTCTAAAATCTCTGTTAACAGGCATGACAACACTCCCCTACTATCTGGTAGATACTGAGCTGTGCATCTTGTGTACATGATTCTACTTAATTCTCACTACTACGTCCATTTATAAGTGAGCCTGAGATAGGGCAAACCCCACGTGCAAGGTCACACTGCTAGTAAGTGGACAAGTCAGGGCTTGGACTCTAGTCCAATTAGCTCCAGGGTCTACGCTCTTAATCATGAGCCATATGGTAAACCTGCTGGCTCAGAAGCCCTTGGCACTGCCTGAGCCAGCAAAGCCTCTCAGAAGCAGAGAGAGGCCAGGTACAGAGGATTCAGAGGAAGAAGCAGGCACACTCTCAAAGTAAGAGGCCTGGGGGAAACACTTCGATTAGAACCCTGCGGGAACCATATGGAAACATTAGGCTGTGAGTTGGGGAGGTTCCAAGAGATGGTGGGGAAAGGAAGTGCTACCCAGCTCTCTGCTTTAAGTCTAGCCAACCCTGCTCTTCCAAACTCACAGAGGCTACTCACCTGGTATGGGTACAAGGTGACCCCATTGGTTCTTGACAGGGACCAGGTGCCGTCCAGGTATTGGTGAGCCTGGATGGCCACTGAATTGAGGATGTTCCCATTGCTGGGACTGGTGGCCATCTGGAGGCTGACCTTGGCCTGGTGGGTGGGGGACCCACTCTTCTTTTCTGCCCCATTACTGACCCCAAGGCTGTTGGGTTTGCTGCCATGCTTGTTGACAAAGCCTGTGTAGTTGGAGGTGGCATAGGCGGCAGGCACGAAGGCCCAATCCCTGGGCTGCTGGAGCCCAGCCATGTGCCGGGACCCCACCAGGGCGGGGATGCTGGAGAGAGGTGGGGGTGAGCCAGGGGAGGCATCATAGTGCTCACTGCCAGCTGCCTGCTCCAAGGTCAGCACCATCTGGATGGCCTCCTGCTTCAGCTGGTTCAGGTGCGTGGCACAGATGTCACAGCGGTTGTCCCGGTCATTCCATGCCTTCCGGATGGTGTTGGGGACCTGGAGTTTGTCATGAATCACAGCCGAGAAAGCAGGGTCCTGGAGAACACAGAGGCAGAAAAGAAGAGAGAGAGAGACAGAGCCTGTAACTCAAGGCTGGTAAGCACAATTTGGGTATCTGGTTTATGAGTTAAGCTCTAGGCGAATCCAAGGAATTTGACTGATTGACTGATTGACTGGCATCCAACAGAAATGAGAAGCCAGCCTGGAAGAAGAGCATCTAGGGTTGACAAACACGTTTTCACAAATGGCTAAGAATTTTATAGTTCAAGCTTGTACTAAAGAAGTACAAAAAAACCCAAAATAGATTCCTAAGTCTCCTCATCATCAAGCCAGTCAAATAAGAACCTTTTTGTTGGTTTCTTGTACTCTCAATGAATCCCCAACAATAAATTAAAAAAAAAAGAACCTTCTTGTTCTTGGACCAGCCTATGGTGTTCAGAGCCACAAATGTTTGTGCAGGCACAATGGGGTCTGGACCACACCTTGTGGCCCTCTGGCCCCATGTTACCCACAGAAAGTCGGTAACAGATAGAGGTGCTACTTGTGACCTGGAACAGAGATTCTGCTCGAAGGCAATCTTGGCCTCATTAGCACTGTGTGGTTAAGTGCCACCGGGAGAAAACCAAGCAAACAGATTCTGGACCAGACGCCCAGCCTGATCAGCAGCCCAGCAAACTTCTGCAGGTGAACTCTTGTTTACCACGTGGCCCCCGGCAGGCTGGCTATGCCTGTATCCATGCATCTGAGACACATTAAAATAAAAATATCTCCCTGACAGTCCAAGATACGTTCCCACACAAACTTCATCTAAAACTACTACAGTAGAACCTCCCTAGCTGCCCCCCTCCCTACACTGACCGCCTCCTTAAGTGGACCTAATTTTCACAGACCGGACATGAACCACATGTACCTACCAGTACAGCAGGCCTGGTTCCTTATGCTGACCAGTTTGTTACAGGCCCTGGGGTGGTCAAGTTACAGAGGTTCTACTGTATTTTAAAAATCTTTAGAGGCCCATATCTTTTAAAAAGACCGGAACATTTATGGATATGATGCCTTTCATTTACTTGGCTTCCCACTTTTGTAAGAAAGCAGGATTACTCAGAGAAAAAAGCACCAGGAGTGTTAACTGGGTCTCAAAATATTTTCCAGTTCTGCTACTTGTGACCTTGGAGTTCTGCGTGACCTCGGACAACTTACTTAATTTCACTGAACCTCTCATCTGTCCTTCTTGTAAGATCCTTCTAGTTTCATGACTGTGGGGAAACTGGGACAGGAGGGTACAGGGTGTGTGTACATGGACAAAGCCACTGTGTCATTTGGGGGGCCTGGTTGAATTTTTGAGGGTCAGCAGTTGCTGCCCATAATGAATGAGGTTCATCTCAAGGCTTATTTACCTGTAGGACTTTAGGGGGGGGAAAGCTGCCCGTCTGAGAGTTGCTTTTATGGGGCAGAAGTCCCATCAGAGCTGCAAGGGGTCTGAGGAGCTGGGCGGGGGCGGTGGTACTGGGCAGCCAGGGTGGGCAGGAAGATGGTCAGAGTGAAGGCCACTCTTAATTACGATCCATTTTGATTACAGGTGCTCGTATTTTGTTTTCCCCGTTTAACTACCCTGAACAGCGCCTCAGCATGCACTGATTAATTGATTAATAAATCAAGAGGCCTCTTAACACAGCCACAGCAAGCAGTAGCCCAGGAAGGAGAAACTCAAGACAGTCAGACAAAAACGATGGGAAACAACAGGTCAAGGTTGATCAGGTGCCGGCTGTGAAGTGATGTGAACCACATGGGGCCCGCCCCCACCGCACCTGCGTGTCTGGAGAGTCTGATCACAACACGGAGCCCTGGGACCCAAAAGGGCCCCTCAGGGGCCATTCTAGAACAGATTATCACCTCAGTTCAGAGACAAAGAAACAGCTCAAAAGGGGATTCAAGTTTGGGCCACACCACTCTGCTCTCTGCCAGTCTGAGATTTTTCACTGCAAGATCCTAAGAGTCACATCCGTCGACAGACCTGTGGTTTTTGCACAGACATATGTGGCTGTCAACCCCACTCACCTAGGAAATTTTCATTTATTCCAAGGGAATTTGGGGTGAGGGGGGCGTATGTGCCAAGATAAGGGTTGCTTGCTTTTTCACATAACGTTGAAAAGGAACATTTTCCTCTTATCAATAAACATCATTCAAAAATGTGTTTTTTAATGACCACATGGTACCTTATCCGTTAGTTGTTCCATAATTCATTCTCACATTCTACTGCATAATTGGAAAAAATGTGGGAAATCAGGAGACTGGCATTAAATGCAATCTGCAACCAATGGCTTATACTTTCAAGTTACCAAACTATTTGGTTTCAAGAAGCCTCAAATTAACAGCTTATTTAGGATGTTTTTGTTACCCAAATCACATGGAAGAAACGCCAGAGAAAGGAGGCCGCTCTAAGAGCAGGTGCATCTGTCTATCAGTTATTTTCAATGCTAGCCGGGAGACTCTGCATTTGACTTTGACATAGAGACGTATCCCCTCGGCAGTGCTTGGTTCTGAGACTCCTTTTCTCTTTTCTTCCTCGTTTTTTCTACTCTCCCTTGAAGCAGCACCTTTTCATTGAGCTATTACCATTTCTTGTTCGGCTCCCAACATTTAACAAACAGGTATGTTGGCTTCCAACGCGCTGGGCTTTGCACCGAGATGGGCACCTGAGCATACAGGGGAACAATTCCCTTTCTCTGGTAGGCACAGCCCAGGGGCCTTGGTTCCTGGACCACCAAATGCCATATCCCTCTGCTGCCACCCCTAGTCCAGTCTGTAGTGACTCACAGGACCAGCTTGTACGTACTCAGACGTGAGGAGTTCAGTGCTCCCCGTGGTTCATGAGATGTCAGCCAGCTCCCCAGCTCCCCACCTCTCTCCTTCACTCACACCTGCACCAGCCAAAGCCACCCCCGCAAGAGCCAAGAAAATGATCCGTGAGTGCACAGCTGAACCCACTCCCAGTATGACTGCCACGGACGGCAGAGCAGGAGCCAACACCATCATTGTCTCATGCAGAGCAAAGCTAAGGCTGAGTCTTCAATGTGCAGTTGTCAGAGGCGCGCCTTACACTAAGCAACCCTTGATCTGAAACCCCATCCTAGTTCTTATCATCAAAAGGCCTCAGTACGCCGAGAGATACATCTCACGGAAACGAAAATCCCTTTCAAGGGTTTGTTCACACATTATAAATATTTGAGTGCAACTCCAGACTTCAAAGAGGAATGACCAACAGACAAGCTTTCTGGAAGCACTGGAAGAAAGGGGATACTGCTTCAAGAGAGAGTGGTAATAAATGGGAAGAGGAGAAAAAGGGGGTCCTCAGAACTATTGATATGTACTGTTTCCCTGACATGGACACGAAAAGAGCTGCAGTGGCCCCAGGAGAGGGACCAGGGAAGCAGCCTCAGGGTCAACTGGCATTAAAAAAAACCTGGTCCTGGAGAAGGAATGAATTAGGCCTCCAGCGTGGCACGTCACCCCACTCAGAGCTTCAAAGACATTTGCATTGTCTGGTTCTGATCCATCTGTGGCCTCACAAAATAGCTTAATGGGAACAGTGATGAACCCGCCCACAGGCTAAACTTCTATTTTTAAAGCCTCAATGTTTATTTCAGCACATATAAAAATGGGTTGTTGGCATTTGGGCAATATTTTCATACTACATTTTTAAGTTTAGGGGTTTTATACTCAAAACACTCTCATCTTTCCAAAAAAAATACGGAACTGTTTTTGCCCCACCTGCCCCAGGAAGAGGAATTCCAGAAGACACTTAGGAACCTGGTGAGGTTCCTCGGAGGAAAGGTCAGGAATAACTGAAGTTCATGTTCACACACCTCAATCTGCTAATGAGTGGTTGCTACCAAAGGGCACAGCAAACCCCAGAAAATGGGTTTCTGATCCTTTCACTGCTGTTTGGCTTCTTCTAGGGCAGTGGTTCTCAACTTTCCTAATGCCGCGGCCCTTTAATACAGTTCCTATGGGTTGCGACCCACAGGTTAAGAACCGCTGTTTTGGGGAAAACGAGATTTCCTGCTACCTCCTCTAGGGATCCCTCATAACCTAATGACTCTCCCCGGTTGACTCATTTTCTGGCAGACTTATCCAAGAGATTATACCTAAATCCACCTCCCTTCTCACTGGCGTTCCTTCTCCAGGTGATTATATCCGACCCCAGGACTTCAACAGCCGTCCTGGAGGCCCGGGGTTCTCTACCTCTAGTCCTAAACACCACACCTTACCCCACAAGGGCCCCTGGACAGCATCCCACAGATAAATACCCGCAACCTGGTAATTCAAAATTAATTTTCTTTGCCCCTAACCTCCTCTTATTCCAATAGCTACTAGCTAAGTAAATAGTTTCATTAGCCACTCGGGGGGCCCCAGGTTAGAAATCCAGAACCTTCCTTGTGTCCTCCTTTGTTTTAGCTTTTTTTTTTTTTTTTTTTTTTATAGATATATTCTCAATTTATCCCCCTCTTTAGATTGCTGTAATGTCACAGCTAACAGCAACCTCCAATTTCCAGGCTTAGGCGATCCTCTTGCCTCAGCCTCCCGAGTAGCTGGGACTACAGGTGCCTGCCACAACGCCCGGCTATTTTTCTGTTTTGCAGTTCAGCCGAGGCCGGGTTTGAACCCGCCATCTTTGGTATATGGGGCCGGTGCCCTACTCGCTGAGCCACAGGCGCCGCCCTTGTGTCCTCCTTTTCACGCACTTCTAATCACAGCACTTTCTAAGAGCCCCTGAAGCTCCCTCCTCCCACTGCCATGTTGAGACTTCCAGTGTCCTTCTCATCACCACAGGGTCACCAACCTCACTGCCACCAAAATCACCTTACAGAAATGCAAATCGGATCATGCCATTACTTGGCTTTCCTGTTCCTCTGTTCTCAGGATTATCTCACTGTCTTTACTTCTTATCTGTAAAACCTCTTGCCCCGTGGACTGGGGAAAATACTGTTTCTTTTTTCCTTTTTTTTTGAGACAGAGCCTCAAGCTGTCACCTTGGATAGAGTGCTGTGGCATCACAGCTCACAGCAACCTCCAATTCCTGGGCTCAAGCGAGTCTCCTGCCTCCGC
>CAUYRH010182282.1:0-26119 GCA_963574655.1 Perodicticus potto | reverse complement strand
CTTGCTTATGAAATTTTCTTATTGATTGTCTTTTCACATCAAAATTATTCTCTCAGAATACTTAGAGATCTAAAAATAGACCTACAATTCCTCTACTAGGTATATATCCAGAAGACCAAAAATCACATTATAACAGAGATATTTGTACCAGAATGTTTATTGAAGCCCAATTCATAATTGCTAAGTCATGGAAGAAGCCCAAGTGCCCATTGACCCATGAATGGATTAATAAATTGTGGTACATGTACACCATGGAATATTATGCAGCTTTAAAGAAAGATGGAGACTTTACCTCTTTCATGTTTACATGGATGGAGCTGGAACACATTCTTCTTAGCAAAGTATCTCAAGAATGGAAGAAAAAGTATCCAATGTACTCAGCCCTACTCTGAAACTAATTTATAGCTTTCATATGAAAGCTATAACCCAATTATAGCACAAGAATATGGAGAAAAGGGCAAGGAAGGGGAGGGGAGGGGGACGGATGGGTAGAGAGAGGGTAATTGGTGGGCCCACACCTACAGTGCATCTTAGAAGAGTACAGGTGAAACTTACTAAATGTAGAATATAAATATCTTAACATAATAACTAAGAAAATGCCATGAAGGCTATGTTAATCAGTTAGATGAAAATATTCCAAATTGTATATAAAACCAGCACATGGTACCCCATGATTGCATTAATGTACACAGCTATGATTTAATAAAGAAAACTGTTTTTTCTGTGAAGGCAGAAACTCGGTCTTTTCCTCACCGCTGTATTCTTCCAGCTGGAATAGTAATCTGCAATGCAGTTGGTGTTGCTTAGGGAACACTGCTGTATTTCTTCTCTTGTGGATTGCCCAGAGGTATGGCTCTTTTCCTATTTTTTTCTTTGGCATTTTTAGTGTTTCTCTTATTGATTTATAGGAGTAATTTATATTTTGGACATGTTAACTCTTTGTTGAAAATATTTTCTCCTAATTTTGATTTACATTAAGATTTTATTTCTGATGTTCTCTGAAGTGTAGAAATATTAAAGTTTTATGTAGTCAAGTATGTCCATCCTTTCCCTATGTCTTTCATGTCTTCCAAAATCCTTTTCCCATTTCAAATTTAATCAAGCAATCACATATATTTTCTTGTAGAGTGTTTTTAAAACTTTGAACTTTTAAATCCGTCTAGGGTCTCTTTTGGTGTATAGTGTAATTGACAGTAAGACTGTGGTATGTGACAACTGGCCAGATCAGGATGAAGGAATCAGAGTTTCTACAACACATGGGTCATTCTGAAATTACAAAGATTGGGTATTCTGAGCTTTTCTTAATCATGTACACAGTAAAATATACCCCATTCTCTGGTACTGGGGTTCTCCTGCCTCTACGCTGATCCTGGAAAAGCCCTGGAAGAAGAACTGAGCATGCCCTGTTGGACTCTTTTCACCAGTCGTGAACGGTCCTGCAGGAGTGCTCTTTACCACCACCCAGTGTCTACCCTTCTTTAATGGGTCAAGCAGTTTTGTTTGATGGACTGTCCAGATGAGCAACAAGAATCACACGCATACAGTTCCAACGTGGAGTGGCTAAAGGCACTATGCTTTCATTTTACTTCCAGGCTTAATCGAAGCTCTGACTTCAAAACAGAACTATTTGCTTTCATTGTTCTGAGGTTACTCTGGGTTCAATACATCAGATCCACATCGTTCTATGGGCACTGACTCTAAATTCATGCGGCACTCCGTCTCTTGTGGAAAATTTGGCCCTTCATCAAACCCTCTTCTGGACTGCCGTCTCATTGTTCCACACAAACACACCTGTTTCTCCAAAGAGAAACAATTCCCCCTCCCACCAACCTAATGCACACTGCTGCTGGGAAACATCAGAAAGCATCACATCTGGCTCCATGTGAGCTCGGGTTTCATGCAGTGCACGTGGCAGAGGTCCAAAGACGGGGCTCCCTCTCTGTCACCTCTGAGTCCAAAGAACTCTAATCATGCACTAGCCATTTTAATCGTAAGATTACATAAAATCAGTGACCTTTCCAAAGTGTTAAGTGAGAACACACAGCATAGGTAAAAAAAGCAAAAAATTTTATAATTAACAGTCTATTTTTGGAACTTCTTAAGGCAAACTTATAAAACAATGCCAATTCAGTGTTTCCCAAGAACTTTATACTATGTGTGGCTAAGTCACCCTGGACCTGTGTATAATATTGTGTTCGAGGGTTTTAAAATTAAATTGTGACTTTGGATTACAAGTCATTCCTAGTCCTTTTAATGTATAAAGCCTACATGGAAGCCTACAGGCTGTGAACTTGCAGGCAATTTCCTGGGTACCACAATAGGATTTGTACCCAAATGTAAACTAATCAGTCAGTGAGCTATCAATGTGAAGAAGAAACATCAAAGGTTAACTGAAAAGGGGGACATTAGTTCAAAAATTTATACTAGAAAGAATATCTACGTCTTAGGAGTCTTGGGAGAATCATGTTGAGAAATGACCATTTTTTTCCTTTATTGATTAGGTTAAAAAAGATGTAGGAACCCTGAGCCCTTAGTTGCTCTCAAGAGCACAGCAACAATATGAAGTTATTTCTGGGATCAACCAAAAAGATGGGGAAGGAAGAAAGATGCAGGTGAAGGAAAACCACAGGAAATCCCCCAGGGTTCAGGATGAACTGGTATGGTGTGCTCTCAAGTCCACCAATGCTGAGGTTAGCTTACGTTGTGGTTAGAAAATAAAGGTTCAGGGATGAGATACTTAACCACACTTAGGTAGGAGAGGAGACGAAACAGTCGAGTCCCTACTAGGTCTTAGACATAACCAGGTTCTTAGATTCCCTCATCAACTGTATAAGATGCAGAAGAGTCAGAGTGACTTTGCCACTTTCTAGTAGTTGACCTTGGAGAGATTATTCATTTCTCTGAGCCTTGGTTTCATGTCACTCACTCTTTAGTCACTTACTTATTAATTCAAGCATTTATTAAATTTATTCACTGTACCACCATCTGAGAACACCAAGATGAACTAGGATATAGCCTCTGGCCCCAAGAATTTCCCACGTGAGGTGTTTTATGTAAATTATAAAACAAGATGGTCAGTGTGAGGAGGAGAAAGGGGCTGTGCGAGTCCTGATAATTTATTATCGATTTTAATATTTTATATTGATACCAAAAATACTTGACATCCTAGTCAGCATGTTGCTGGGGAGTCAGAAGGGATGGAGAATTTATACCTTTTATGTTTAGCTGAACAGAGTTAAAACAAATTCTTCTTTGTGAAGTATCATAAGAATGGGGAAAGAAACGTATCCAGAGTACTCAATACTAATATGAAACCAATATATAAAAATTATACGCCCACATGAAAGAAAACCACAATCTAGCCTAGTGAAGGGGATGGGAGAGACAGGAGAGGGGAAGAGGGAGAGGGAGTGTGAGTGACAGGATCTCACCTAACGTGCACAATGTGAGGGTGTTCAGCTCGCCCCCTGGTGGGCAGGATCTCACCTAACGTGCACAATGTGAGGGCGTTCAGCTCGCCCCCTGGTGGGCAGGATCTCACCTAAAGTGCACAACGTGAAGGTGTTCAGCGTGCCCCCTGGTGGGGAGGATCTCACCTAACGTGCACAATGTGAGGGTGTTTGGCACGCCCCCTGGTGGGCAGAATCTCACCTAACGTGCACAGTGTGAGGGTGTTTGGCGCAATGCCCCCTGGGAGAAGGGCTCAACTACAACTTGAATTTTACCTCAGACATGAAAACAGTGTAACCTAAACATTGTGCCCTCATATCAATCTGAAATAAAAAAAATAAATGTGCTAGGGTCTTTTGTCTTTTCTAATGGTCAGAAAGACCATTACATTAAAAAAAAAAATCCAAAAAACATTGAACCACACCAATTTTGTCCTTTCCATGCCTACTGGCTGGCTGAATGTCAGTCCTGCCTGTATCCTACTATGTAGAAAATTTTCACAAGCAACTAGTTTAAAGACACACTCACACACAGCCCTCGGAATTTAAACTTTCTAAAAAGGGAAAAGATATTTGAAAAAAATAAAACACTCTTCCACTTGCTTCTATCAACAGGTCTTTAGTACTCCCATCATAATCTGTAGAAGTAATAGAAAAATATTCTCGCAAAAGAAACAGGGACATTGATATTAGCAGATAAAAACAAATCCAAATACCAATTTTCCAACTAAATTATAAAATGGATATAATAATACCTTGCTGTGTTGTTATTAGCAATACATTAAATAAAGATGGAAAGCAGCTATTTCAGTGCTTAGTGCCTAGAACGACCTGGATACCCAGAGGTTAGTGCCTGTTTTTCCCCCCAGATAAGGAAACTAAGCTAAAAGAGCATGAGTAATTTGTTCAAGTTCACACAAGTAGTTAATGTCAGACCCAAAGTTTGATATCACTGTATGACCAAAAAACGGCAAAGTTTAAAATTTTCCCATGTGTTTCTTTAGGTAGACTGTAAGTCATAAATTGCAAATACAGGGGCATGTTAACCTTAGTTACTATTTAATCTTGGCTCTTCTGACACATCCAATGTGCACTGGGTGGATAACAAATATTTATTATGCCAACAGTTGATCCTACTCTGGAAGTTTTACAAGAAGACTGGCTAATCTGACCTCAAGTTCATCACCCAAACAACGCTGATCCTGCCGGGACAGCTAATCTAAATTACAGGCATAAGTACCGAGGAGGATGGAGGCAGCAGCTTGCATGTGAGCCCTGAAAAGTCAAATGCATAAAGGGACAGAAATGTCCCATGGCTTGTGACGTTTAGGAGCATGAAAGTGATTTGTGATTACAAGTATGGCACAGCCAGCATAAAACACCCTACATGCTCGTATGGAGCAGGTGCCATGCAAGTGAATTAAGAATTATTCCCCATGAAAATGAATAATTGTAGAGGGGATATGTAATTGAGAATTTGCACCTTTAAAAAGGTTTCATCAAGAGCCGGCTATTTGTAAAAAGACAGAAAATAACTGATAAGGGTGTGGAGAAAAGGGAAATGCTATATGCTGTTGGTGGGAATGTAAGTTAGCATAGCCATTGTGGAAAACAGGATGGAGATTTCTCAAAAAACCAAAAATAGAACTTCTGTATGGTTTACCAATCCCATTGCTGGATATTTATCCAAAGGAAGGGAGATGTGTCTGTCAAAGGGATATTTGTACTCCTATTTTTACTGTAGCACAATTCACAAGTGCAAAAATATGAACTCAACCTAAGTGCCCAATCAATACGCAAATGGATAAAGAAAATGTGGAATATATACACAGTGGAATTTTATGAGGTCATAAAAAAGCAAATCCTGTCATTGGCAGCACCAGGCATGAAATCGGTCATTGTGTTAAGTGAAATAAATCAGGTATAGAAAGACAACTATCACCAGTTCTTACTCATATGTGGGAGCTTAAAAAGTTGGTCTCATGGAAGTAGAGAGGAAAATAATAATAAGTCACTGAAAGCTGAGAAAGGCTTGGGTGTATTGGGGTGGGGGGTGAAGAAGGATGAAGAGAGGTTGGCTAATGACCACAACCATACAGTTAGGTAGAAGGAAAAGTTAGAATGCTTTATAGCAGAATAGGGTGACTAGAGTTAACAACAAAGTATTGCATATGTCAAAGTAGCTAGAGGAGAGGACTGGAAATGTTCCCAAAACATAGACGTGATAAGTGCGTGAGGTGACGCATACCCTAAGTACTCAGTTTAAGTCATTACACATGCTATGCATGTAACAAAATATCACGTGTGCCCCACGAAAATGTACAAATAGTATGCATCCAAAATGTTACAAATCATTTAAAAGCTATAATGGAATATAAATATTATTTATAAAGGTAAAGCAAGTTTGTGGTTTTATGCCTAGGGGAGGACTCTGGGCAGGAGACAGAAGAGCAGAATCACTGCCTCACACTGACCGAGTCGGGCACCCTTCTCTGCTAGTTTAAGATTGTAAAGACGGCTGTTGATCTAGGCCCTGGAAAAATGCAGAAACAAAGCAGATCCGTTTTCTCCTTATCCACAAGTCCCTTAGCAATAGGTCTTCCTTTCCTCATGCATCTGAAGTAACTTACCTTTGAGGAGAGATAAAACACATGTAAAGCTTCATTGAGAAGTCACATTTTCTTTCAGACAAGTTATGAGCAAGGGATACATGTGAATTATGGTATCTATAATTGTGGTTCTTGCTGCCCTGGACACAACTCAGGTCTTGACATAATTGCTTCATAGTTATTATGCAAAGCAGGATTATGCACAGAGAACAGTCAAAGTTACTGTGGAAACTACAGCTTAGAAATTCCCGGAAATTTTTTTTTACAGTTAATAAAACCCTCAATATCATTATATTTTTAAAAATGGAACTCACTACTATAATTAGAACCTGGTTTTTAATCTCTGAGCCATATTTTCCTCTTTTTCTGAAAGCAGTTCAACCACAGAAACAATTCAATATACAATCTTCATGGAGGTACCTGCCTGCTGAGTGTTCTGACGACAACATACAGAAAAGTCAACTAGTAATTATAAATACACAAACTTAGGATAATCATGTCCAGTTCTATCCAAGTTGTTGCAAAAGATGTTATTTCATTCCTTTTTTAATGGCTAAGTAGTACTTCATAGTATGTATGTATGTATGTCTGTATATGCCATATTTTCTTAATCCACTCATAAACTGATGGACACTTAGGTTGATTCCATATCTTTGCAATTGTGAATTGTGCCACAGTAAACATTTGAGCATGGGTGTCTTTTTTATAAAACGACTTCCTTTCCTTTGGGTAGATACACAGTAGTGGGTCCAGAATAAATAAGTCTACTTTTATTTCTTTGAGGAATCTCCATATTTTCCATATAGGTTGTACTAATTGGCAGTCCCACCAACAGTGTATAAGTGTTCCTTTCTCTCCGCATCCATGCCTACATCTGTTGTTTTTTGACTTTTTAATAATGGCAAGATTACTATTTTATTTTATTCACTGAAGTTAATACTCGAAGAATAGTCATTCAAATAAACACTATCTTTTAAACTAAAAAGCACCAAGCATGGTTTAACTTGAGAGGAATTGAATCTTAAGTAAACCATGATAAAGAAGAAAGTATTTTTAAATGCAGATGGGCATGACTGTGAGAGTATTGGCTCAAAAATATTTAAAGAGTGTTTCTGAAAAATCATACGTTTAGATTTAAAATTTTAAAAATTAGTGATCTAATAGCAATAATACAAACTTTTTGCCTTCATTAACTTTGTTTTTTTAGTCAACATACTGGAAGACCCTGTTTCCAAATTCAGGAATGTGAATTAAAAGAATTCAAGTAGCAAAGATTGGTTCCCAAAGACTCATTTTACCTCTTTTCAAACTGGTTGAATACTCATTCATTAATTTGTTTATTTGTTTGTAACATTCATCCCACAAACATTCCATTAAGTGCCTAGAAAGCATGGGCATTGTTCTGGGAGTTGAGTATTACCTACCATGCCTCATAAGGCACATAGTTGCAGAGAGAGCTGACCCTGAAGCCAGGCTGCCTGAATTTGACTCTGGGAACCTCCTTTATTAACATGTGTGACCTTGGGAAAGTTAACAAGGGTTTCTGTGTTCAGTGTCTTCATCTGCAAAATGGAAATTAATAATAGTGCCTACATCGTTAGGTCCTTGGGAAGATTAAATGAGACAGTCTATGAAAAATGCCTGTAACAGTGAAGGTACAATTATTATCTGTAAGATGGTTCAATTCAAACATATAACCAGAACTGAACCATAAAATGCAACCACAAGCTGTGTCCTACTCTCAGTGTTATTAGTGAGCAATACTTTATCCATGGTTTTGCTTTCCATGGCTTCAGTTACCTGTGGTCAACCTTGTTCTATAAATATTAAATGGACACGGTATGTTCGTCTCTCTCCTTGGGTGGGGAGCTCAATTATGACTTGAACTTTACCGTAGAAAGGAAAATGAAGTTACCTAAACATATATACCCTCATATTAATCTGAAATTAAAAAAAATACATTTAAAAAGATTAAAAATATTAAATGGAAAATTCCAGAAATAAATAATTCATACGTTTTAAATTGTTCATGTGATAAAATCTTGTGCTGTCCTGCCTGGGACTGGAATCATCCCTTAGGCAGCATCTCTGCACTGTCTACAGTAACCCCTCTTAGTCACTTAGCAGCCATCTGGGTCATCAGACTGACCATCATGGTTTAGCAATGCTTGTGTTGCAGGAACCCTTGTTTAGTCATGGCCTCCAAGCACAACAGTAGTGATCCTCACAATTTGGATACACCAGAAAAAAAAGCTGTAAATCCCTTCCCTAAGTAAAAAGATAAAAATCTTGACTTACTAAAGAAAGAAAAAAATTCATATGCTGAGGATGCTAAAATCTTCAGTGAGCACAGACCCTTTATCACTGAAACTGTGAAGAGAGTGTTCAGTACTATCTGCTGCTTGGGCACCCCCCATCTGCAGTGTTCTGGGTGCGGGAACACATCCCCCCCCGGATAAGAAGGGATACTGCATTACGAGGGAAACACCTCGGATTTACCAATTATTGTTCCTTGCTTCCATCTTAGAAAACCAAAGTAAACTAGAACAAAACAGTCAGTACGGAGGCAGTTTCATCCCTTCATGATTTAACTGCATGTAGTTTGGACACGTGTATCTGGGGGCAGTTGGAGTCTTCTCTCAAATAGTAGTCTACAATTAGTCAGTTCCGTTAGTTAGTGATATTGCTGTGGATGTTTTAACTGCTAGGAGAAATGACTGCACGGAAGAGGATTCATGGACACACTGGGTAGAGCAGCCACTCTCCCACTCCTGGGGGAGTGACACTTTTGGAAACCATGAGTTTTCTGTGTGTAGTTTATATCTCTACGTCCAGGTACCCTCACCACCTCATAAGAACCTGAATTTCCATCAACATCATTTTAATGTTCTCTGTGCCCTGGATCCAGAGACCTCATGGACCATTAACTGCAGATTATCCTTAGGCCTTCCTGATATCAGTGGTCACATGATCTTAATACTGAGGAGTCCCTCCCTTTAGGAAAGTGAGTTGTACTACAGACAGAAATGTGACTGTCTCCATGGCACACTGTCAGTGAGCAGCAGCACCAGTGTTAGGATTTAAGCCTATTGAGCGCTGTGGCTCATGCCTGTAATCCTAGCACTCTGGGAGGCCAAGGCGGATAGATCTCTTGAGCTCAGGAGTTTGAAACCAGCCTGAGCAAGAATGAGACCTTGTCTTTAGTAAAAACAAAAAAAAAATTAGCTGAGCATTATAGTGGGTGCCTGTAGTCCCAGCTACTTGGGAAGCTGAGGCAAAAGGATTGCTTGAGCCCAGGAGTTAGAGGTTGTTGTGAGCTATGATGCCATGGCACTCTATCCAGGGCAACAGAGTAAGACTCCATCTGGGAAAAAAAAAGATTTAAGCCCATCCAAACTTACATTCTGAGGTATTCTATGAAGATGGGTGGCATCTGCTTTTAGGGAAGGACAGACAAAATAACGTACGATGCAGTATGTGACCTTGGGCAAAAAATTTTGAAAAAAGGAGAAAAGCTATGCAGATGTAGCTATTAATACAAACTTCAAGGATGATTTAATTGACATTGCCTAGAGAGTAACCCATTTCCTTCTCTCACACAGAATAGAAGGTGAATCAGAAATTCATCAGGGTTTATACAGCATCTTTGTAACCCACTCTGACATGAGAATCATGTACCTTCTGCCATATTTGCATCTAGTTAATAGAAATGGACAAGTTGGCATAGTACAAACAGGCAGCACAGCATGATTTAAAAAATTTGTGATTTGTCCAAGTAAAAATTGATCAGGAAGAGACCTCAGCCTGTAATTGGAGATGGGCAAAACTAGGGTGGTTGTGCTGACAAAACAGACTGTGGACTGATCACTTGCTGTATATCAGTTTCAATTAAACAAAAAGGGGTGCTGTGGGAAATGGGAGGGCTAGAAAGGAGTCATTCTGGATCATCTCATAATGGTCAAGAAGAAAGTGACAATGAGGTTCTTCTCTGGGGGCAATGGGCAGCAGGCCCACCAAGGGATTCCTTCTGAACCTTTCCCTCCAGTTAGGGCTTGTTGGCTTAGAAATACGGTCTGTGGTTAAGCTAGACCACCCCAAGCCAGCCTTGCATGGTAGCAGTCCAGCCTTCTCCGATTTCACTGCCTAGTGTTTTAAGAAGCAGCAAATGTGAAGGTCTTCTACCATTCAGCTCAGTTGCGTGTTTCGAACACTGCATTATAATGGTTTTACTTTTTGTGTTGAAAAGTAGTGTCTTTGGCGTGTTTTGGGGCTTCAAATCATTCCCCTACAATTCTGCTAATAATTCCCGTATTACTAGGTATTAAAGGTACCAGAAGCATCTAGAAAAAGCATGTGGCTATATTGTGTCTTATGGAGCACTCCTGGAGAGACATCTAAAAGTTCATGCCTTGCTGAAGCAGCCTAGGACTGTCCTGTGTGAGAAGAGCAACGAATGACCAAGGGCAATGGAGGTCAGGCCCTGGTTCTCCACCTGGGTGCCATATGTAGGAGGTACTCCTAAGTTCCAGGCCCTGGAACTGGATCTTTATGATGAGGCTATCCACAGAGGAGCTGACAGTCTGTGGGGGCACAGAGGGGTGCAGAACCAGCCATCTTCAATGTGGCACATACCAAACCATCAGAGCCAGCCAACTGCCCCTTGAGCAGGAAGAGGATGATTCATTCTACATACCTGGGACTGGCCCTAAAGCAGAAGTGGGGTCTTACCTGCAGAGGAGAGGAGAAGGGAATATGGAAAGTTCATGTGCAGAGGCACAGAACTATGTAAGTGCATGATGTACTCAGCGAGCCTCATGGTGCAGGTGGGGGAGCCTCACTGTACCCCAGTAAATTTCTACCTCACATGCCTACTTGAGGATCCAATAAAGTGATGTTTGCTATGCTTGCTCCTTCATCTCTTCTAGCTTTTTTCAGAGTAGGGCCTGGGGAGCACCTGTGTAGAATTATTTGGGGTGCTTGTCAAAAATTCAGATTCCTGGTCCCTAAACCAGATGTCTTGAATTGGAGACTGAGGTATGCAGCCCAAGGAGATGATTTTTTAACAAGCACTCCGGGTATTAAAGATGGAGAGCCACTGATGCCAGCTGAAGGGATTCTGAGCAACTCTGACATGAACAAAACTGATTTTTTAGACTCCTGTGTAATACAAGGACTAGGTCAGCACTTTTTCTAGGACTAGAGTAAAAAAAATTACAGAAAGATGTAGAGTACAGTGTTGAAAAAGGTATTTCCCCTGAGTCTTTCCTCTTGATCCATCTAGAAATGCACTTGATATTTAAAAGAACTCAAAACTAAGAACTTGCAAGAATATATATCCATATCTATTTAATGGTGCATTAATAGTGGTGAATTAATATATGACTATTTGACCAAGTCAGCATTAAATACCAAGCGATACTAACTGCAAGGCAGCAAAAAATTTGAAATATCGTCATAATTTTACTTGAAATCATGTATTATTTTCTCTAACAAGCACTTTATGATTTAATATTATTGCCCTATTTTTTTTCTGCCAAAGGCTTAGCACTGAAAAGAATTACACTAGTATCTATGGAAAAATACTCGATTAAGTGGTCCCACATATCACCATAATTGTCTTCTACTGGCAAGTTAGTAGGCAAATAAAATGGGATATTATTCAACTGTCAAGACTGAGGACTTATTATTATGTGATCAGCTCAAGTCAAATGTGATTGTGAAAATTTTGTACACAGTAGGAAAAAAAGAATTTAAAGCCGTAACCTCTAAGTTGGGGAAGAGGAAGTCTGCAGTAGGTTGGGAAGGAAGCTCCAGAGAAGGAAGATGGAGGGAGAGAAGGATGGTGGGAATGCAACGGAGAGAGAGAGAGAATGCACACAAGTGAGTCCACTGTACCAGAGAGGGGTGGGATTTGGAACCAGAGCAGTACTGGCATCTAGGCACATCACATATTAGGTGAAGTAATTAGCTATGAATTCCTCAATTTCTTCAATAAAGCAAAAATATTTTGCCTGCTTTTCAGGGCTGCTATGGAGGATTCAAGCTCTATAATTAGACACTAAAGAAATGGCACGCTAATAAAACTAGACATTTAGATTTTATTTTTAAACCTAAGAATGAATTTCAACCAACCTGCTGCCTGAAGACTCAAACATGTGCCTGGCCTTCCCAATGCCATCAGCTACACATGGCTTAGAACCATTCCTGCTATTGATGGGCAGGCTTACCCCGCCTTTGGAAGCACGGTTCCTTGTGGCAATATTTCATTTCACTTGAAGTCTCCAAAGACAGATTGTACAAACTACTATTCATTTCAAGATATACAGAGTTGGTAATCATGGTGGTGATGGAATATTCTGATGCTTAAAAACCACTTGGAGAATGGTTCATAATATAATCTGTTATATTATATTATAACTAATATAAGTTGTTAGTATGCTTATAAGACTGCTCATTGTGCATCATCTTCTGGTAGGTTATACATGTACATGATTGAAAATAAATAAAAAGGGAATGTGGAAAAATTGAGCCATCAAAATCAGCCAGGTTATTAGCAATGCCTTTGAAAAAGGTAAAAGTAAATGCCAACCAGATGTGTGTTTTTCCCCCCAAGTGTGGACCGTGGACAAGGAAAGGTTCAGAAAATATAAGTAGGGTGAGTTCCAAGGGGAAATGGTACCCACCATGACTTTTCTTTAAAAGGGCAGTAGAATGTGAAGACAATGTCTTAAAAGGAAGGTAAAGCAAGATTGTGAATGGTCTTATCAACAGGAGATGCCCAGCTAGATAGTCCCCTGGGCCCTCAGCTGGAGGATTCTGGGGTGGCAGGAGGAGGCTGCACAAGGACAGTGAACTGAGTAACTATTTAGCCTCTGGTTGTGGATTTCCTCTGGACAGGTCCTTCTCAGGCTGAGCAATGTACAAAGGGCCACCCCTTTAGGTCCTCTTCAGGAAGGATGCCCATGCTAACTCCCTCCCTGCTTGGGGTCCTGTATCAGCCTGTGATGGGAGATGGGGCTGGCAGGCTCCAGGGAGTGGCAGTGCCACCCCACTGAACGCAGCCCTCAGCCTCAGCGAAAGCCAAAACTCACTGTTGTGTAGGATGGTCCTTAACAATCATGCAAAAATAAATGCCTCTATGGAACAGGTTTTTATGCACACTCCCTAATTCCTGCCCCACCTACTTTCCCTGAAATCAAATAAAGTACATTTAACCCATTCAAGGATGTTGAAGGAAATCAAATTAAAAAAAAAAAAAAAAAAAAAGAGCAGCAGCAATCTTGTTTATTTGATTTAGGCAGAGAAGCTTAAATTATTCTTTTGTATAACCATATTGATGATACAGAGTTTTAAATCAAATGTGATGAGAGAAATAAAACCTCCTTATAAAGAAAACCCCAGTGACTCATTTTCTATTCTTTCGTTACTGTAGTCATTTCACTGAAAAAACAAAATGCAATGCTTTTCTGGAGACAAAATACAATGGCTAGTTCCAACCTTTGTCAATGCAGCACAAAAGCAGAGAGATATTTTGTTTAACACCAGAAACCCCACAAATAAAAACCTGAAAGTCATTGGTAACCAAGGAAACTAGCAGTGAATGGCTGGGTGTCGCTGGAACTCATTCAAAGGAAGATAAGAGGAGGCAGGGGAAAAAATCCACTGCAGGAAAAGATGTACCATGCCAAGTATTTTGTAAGTACTGTCACTATTAGCATCTTGCTAATTTCTTATAGCAAAATTCCCTGTTACAAACAATCAAATGCAAGAAACAGATATTTTGACCTTAGGCAAAAGAAGAGTTATGTTTGATAACAAAACCAATTTGATTTTTCATTTTGTCTGTGGCCCTGTAGGTATCTCCAATTTTGCCCTCAAAGACTGTTATTCCATTGTGAATATCAAATGCTATTTCCTGCCAAAATATTTATTTGCTGTTGGGATGACCAAGTTATCTCCTGGAATATAACATTGTCAAAGCACTATTCATGATGAAAACCCAGATACCTACCTACACAATGGTCTTTCTCTATTTTTAATAACTAGCCAAAAGCATTCATAGGGTGCCAGGCATGCATGCACTGAGTGGAAAGAGAGAGAAAAACATGTGTAGACAGAGCCCTGGACCAAGAAACAAATAACCTAAGAGACAGAACAAACCCAGGGAGTGAAACAATAAAAGACACACAAGTGGAAAAAATTGCAAGAGAGAACACAGGAACTGTACTTTGCCACACCTGGCTCTGGAGTACTGTATGAATATTTAGGCAGAGAAGCTCAAATTATTCTTTTGTATAACCATATTGATGATACAGAGTTTCAAATCAAATGTGATGATGGAGTGAGTGGAACAAGGGTTGTCCTCATGCACGGCAGGCTTCCTGGCCCAGCTGAAGGAGAAGGGAAGGAGGGACAGAAGCGGCCATAGGTTGCTCCCAAGTTAGGGAACAGGTCAGCTGCGAATGCTCGGAGACAGGGCAGAACATTCATACTCGGTGTGAGGGAGTGAGCGTGTGAGTGTGCACACATGTGCCTGTGGGGGGGAAAGGTTTGCTTCTTCTGTACATGGTATATATACATAACCTGGTGGAATAAAGAAGCGTGTGATGAGGGATCTGGAGTTCACAGAATTAGAACTGAAAGAGACTTCTAAAAATAAATCACATCACTCAGCCCTCCATTTTCAGGCAGGTAAATATCCAATTGATTGGGCATATATGGCACCTGGTTTCTTTGTACAATTTCTTAAATGAGACTCTATGACTGTCTAAGTGTTATTATTACTACAATCCTTTACTGAATGCTTCCTGAGTGCCACATGCCTCTCTCAGAAGCTTACATGTGGTACGTCTAATCTTCACGATGTTCCTGTAGAGGAGGTGCAATTTCCCTCATCTTATAGATGAGAAGTTTGTGCTTTAGTGAAGTTACCTTGTCCAAGGTCACACAGCTATTTGAGTCTGGGGTGCAAATCCAAGCCTGATCCTCAAATTGGAACGTTCTCATTATAACGTGCTGCTTTTCTTAGAGACACACTTCACAGAGCACTGAATTCAGGAAGTCATTTATTTATGGCAGCCCACCTACATCCCTCTGTCCTGGAAATATGTCTGGATATTTAAAACAAGCTAACAAAATGTTCAGACATTATCATCATCATCTGGAAGTTTGGTCACTCCCCAAGTTTTCTTCCAATGATACAGGGCAGAAGTATCGGCATGATGTCATGGCCAGATGTCACATCTGCTTTCCTGTTTGTGTTCTTGGATAATGCAAGTGACTAAGACACCCATTAATTAAATCGCATGTAGAGTTGCAATCCGAGGGGACCTGGAACTGCCTACTTGTGGTTTCTCTTTGGAAGCAAGTCAGGAATTTCTTGGCACAGAGTGAATGGGCAGACCTTAGGTGCCATCCTAAGATATTTTTAATGTGAGCACTGTCATGCAGGAAGTTGCTCCCAATTAAGCTTAAGCAGTGGGCAAAAAAGTGCAGTCTCCAGGGAAGCACCATCACCTGGCTCTGCATGAGGCTGCTGGCACGCAGCTTGACAGAATGAATTGGGCCTGTGGATTTGGGGGAATGCCAAGCAACAAATTAGTTCTGCATCTAGTAGATGAGGCTGTAATTTCTTTTCCTTGGCTGGGAGGAGGGAATGAACTTTTGCAAGTGAATGTTCTGAGAAAGTCCCCATGGGCAGGTGGAATGTCAAAGCATTCTGTGCAAATCTGAGGGATCAAAGGGTGACCTCCACACAAAAGGGGGATTAAACCAGGGCTTAGAGCAGGGGTTTGCAAGCAGTGGCTGCCGGATCCAGCCCACAGCCTGTTTTGGGAAGGCCCACAAACCAAGAATGATTTCTACCTTTTTTTAAAGGGTTAAAAAAAAGAAGAAAAATACGTAATGGAGACTATTTATGGCCTGTAAAGCCTAAAACATTTACTATCTGGCCTTTTACAGAACAATTTGTGAACCTGTGGTTTGAACATTGCCTCTGCCGGCCCTGACAGCGCTGATCACTGGTGCTTTCTACCCTGACCTTAGTTTCTTGTTTAATCTTTCTCCCCTCTGGATCCTTCCACTCAGCTTAAAAATATCTTTACATTTTCCTGAGCCTGCCTGCTCTGACAAGACACTCTCCTGGAACAAACCCAGGCTCCTCCGAGCCCTCTTCTCCATGAGGCTTCACCCTTGGCCTTGGAGGACTGCAGACTTTGAGCAGTCAGTGCTAAGACTTGAACAGACCCCAGCACGGTTTCGCAGCCATATCCTGGGGACAACCCGGCCCCTCAGTTTGCATCTGGAAAAACTCGAGGATGTCCACGAATTTATGGTTTGTCCTAACCAAGAACAAAAGACAGGGCTCTGTCACCCAGCCTCTGTGAGAGGGTAGGAGCCTAACTCTAATGAGCACCAGCTAACGAACTCAGACGGCCCGTCACATCGACCACCCTCCTCCCTTCCCTGACTCTGCTTGAGGCCCAGCTACCTTTTCCTCATTCTCCCTTTAAAATGCCCAGTCACCTCCGCACAGATGGAAACCGAGCTGTGTCCCCTGGACACACTTCCCTGCTGTAGTAGTTACTGGGGGAAATCCAACTTGTCTGTCTTTAGCTCATGTCCAGCTTTATTTCTCTCTGACACAAATCTTGCAGCTTCGGCCCCTTCTCCGGAGTGGCCGCCTCCACGCTCTTACCTCCCACCTACGTTCCCAGCCCCAGCAATCAGGGTGTGAGGGCCATAAAGCCCCCCTGACCTCCAGGGGTCTCTTTGCAGTGCCAGTGTTCCCAGACCTTTACAGCACTGGGTCCTACGGAAAGCTCTTCTCTGACGCTCCTCAAAACAGATGAAGGCTCCAGGTGACGAACACCTCAATTACCACGATTTGACAAAGACACACAGGTCTCAAAATATTATGTGCACCCTCAAAATATGTACTACTGATATATCAATAAAATAAGTAAAAAAGTGTTGATGACACTGTGGTCAGCTAGTTCTGCTTGTGCTTCTCTGACTAATTTGAGCCACTTTTCTCCAGTCTGCTCTTCGATGTTGGGGCTCCCAGGAGCTTGCCCTTGGCCCTTTCTCCACATATTACACACCCTCCTCAAGGGCTTCAATCAAGACCCCTACTCCCCAGGTTACCAATTCAACTTTCCAGGTGTCTCTGGACGTCTCTCAAACTCACCATGTGCCAAACCTGAAGTCTTGTGCCCAAACTTCTCCCTCCTCTTACACTTCCCTTGTCTCCGTTAACCCAGCTGCCAAGCTTGGAAACCAGATGCCGCTCTCCTCCTCTCCCACATCTTATCACACAAACCTCCGGATCATAGAGCAGCCTCAAACGAGGTAACTAACATTTACTGAGCACCTACCATGGATCAGAAAACTGTGCCACACACCCTACCCATGTGAGTCTGTAATGATCACCACCTCATAAATCAGTCAACTGAGGCTCAGAGAGTTACTAACTTCCCAAGGTCTCGCTGATATTGAGAGGCAGAGGCTGATGCCTGAGCACACTTCTGGGGTGCTTCTCAGGCAAGATCAGAGCACTGGTGCATGCTGGAGGCATGGAAGGTGAAGCCAGAAGTGTATCACTGTCACACAGGCTCGGGGACAGAAGAGAGTATACCCTGCCCAAGTCACTTTTACTTCTTTTGTATATTTTTATGAAAAAACAATGATGTTGGATATCTTATCTCTGACTCAGTCCTGCCTGCACAAAAAACAAAAGGTGGCAGCCTGGCCCCTTCCCTTCCACCAACCGCAGTGCTGCAGGGATGTGCCAGGGTGAGCGCTCGATCCATGGCCAGGACCAGAGGCAGCACAGAGCAGATGCCAAAGCCCCAGGGCTCAGGGCTGCACACGAGTGTTTCCCCAGGGACTGTTAATCCTTCGAGCACCTTGGGTTCACACAGCTCACAATGCATTCCAGCCAGCTGTCCTAGGGTTTAAAATCTTTATTTCAGAATACTGGCAATACACAGCCCAGACAATCAAGGCTTTGTTCAGATTTCTACCAGTGTCAGAGCTTGAGGAGGTTTGGATTTTGGGGGTCAGGGCAGAGAACAGCACCCCCAGGGAGAGTGTTCCTCGGTGTGCTTCATTAAACTGCAGACTGCTTCCTACTCATTCAAAGATCTGATAAGCTCTGCTCAGTGGCTTGGCTCAAACCCTCCCGTTCTGTACCCCCTGCGGTGTCATGCAGTCCGACTGATTCTTATGGCAGCAGCCCACTCGCCCTCTGCTACATTCTCCGGTGACCCTGCTGTCACATAAGAAAGGTTAGATTCTTAAAAGTCCTTTGAAATGAAGACCGACTTTTACTGAGGCAAGTCACTGATGAGTCTGATTTTTTTTTTTAAACCAAACTCCCTTTGACAACATGAATCATTCATTTTACAAGTTCCATTGTGATGCTCCATAGAAATTTCAAATCACCTTACGTGGTTGTCCCCTTCGCCTTTATAAACTGTCCCTTTCTCTTGACATTTCCTTCTTTCTCCCCACAATGCCTAGGACAGCATTACACTGTGAGCTGTCCACCCACCAGAATGTGGTTTTTGACAAAAGCAAAAGGTAGCCAGCAGCTTGGAGCATTAAAGTGCTCGCTTCTTCAGGATGAAAAAGCTTTCTGGAGGTTACAGACTCTAGGAGCACTCAGGTGCTTATGAAAACAGGCTTTCAGCAAGGATATACTGATCTGACTGGGATAACTTAATGCTGCCGATGCACTGTTATTGTCAGCCTTGGAGGCTGAACGTCATTCAGATTCCTTAGGTCTGGATGTCATTGAATTAGCTCATTCTCACTAGAAGGGACTGTCACTAAGGAGGTGGAACCAGGGCTGAACAATGATTTCTACCATCACCCTCTTAACTGGGAGTTGTCTGCAGAAGCATCTCCTCCTTACTCCACACTGTGGGTTTTCCAGCATCTTCTGAGGCTGCCGGAGACAGGTGCACCCACCCCCGAGGACTGGTGAGTCAGCACCTGGAGAAGCCACATCCTCAGCAGCCCCTTGTCGCCTACCCTTCCACACTGCATTGCCCCAGAGCATGTGGAACCCGATTCCATCTTCTTGGCCTCCTCTTCGCTCTGATGAGGGCAGCTGCAGATGAACACTCTGTTGCTGTCTCCTTGGGTGCAGAAGTCTCCCTCGGGGCCTCACTGCTTGAGCGGGGTTAAAACAGGTCCCTTGCTGAGTTTTACCCCTCGTCCCTGTGGACCACAGCAGTGGTTCTTGGATGTCAATGGGGTCACCGAGCTACTTGAGGATCTATTAAAAAGGCGGATTTGGAGTCAGCAGTTCCTAGATGAGGCTCAAGATTCTGCATTTCTAACATACTCCTGGGTACAGTCAATGGAAACTACTGATTGCACTTGTTTTGAGTATCAGGTACTGGGTTCAATGATACTGTGATAGCATCTTCAGCGGACCCCTCCAAAAAGCCCATGCTCTAATTTGAGGGCATACAAAACACTTTTCCTATTCCCGGGGCTCCCCCACCCTAGACTTCACACCTCTGCCTGGCTGCAAGCAAAGCCATCCCTCTGTCTGAAGGGAGATGCCTCTGATAATCCCGTGCCCTCCCCACAGGAGGCTGCATTCAGTTTATCAGAGCCCCAGATCCTCCACCTCTCTGAACCGGCCTTCTGCTCCTCTCCCTAATCCCAGTCACTTCTAGGAACTAATATTTGCACAGATGTTGGTCACTATGGGTCAGGCTCTATCCCTTGAGCCCTAAAAATTCTCTTTCATTCCTCAGGGCTCTTGCACACACTGCCCCTTTACCAGGAGTCCCCTCTTTGGCTTCTGCTGTTGAGTGATGAGAGGCTCAGGCCGCCTCCTCTGGGCAATGCTCCTGGGTCCTTCCCGGGGCCTCCACACTTTCTGGACAGACTTTTCTTATTGTGTTAATTTGCCCGGCTCTACTTCCAAAAGCTCCCCCTAGACCGAGAGCCCCTTAGAGGCTGCAGTGTGTCTTGTCGGTCCCAGCACCCACCCCAGCACCTTTCTCTGCTGTCTAGGTTCACGGAATACAGTGAGTTCTGCCTGCTCACCTATTTGCTCTTCAGAACAGTCCAATCTTCTTTCAAGTTGTGGACGCTGAGGCTGGGTCCGCAGCAGCTCAGCGACACTATCAGTTATCTGCTGCTCTAGTCAAGTGGACACAAGCAGTGACGGGATAGGGGAGCGGGGAACCTTGAAGGAGCCCAAGGCTGAGACCGGCCGAACACGGAAGTGAATACTCCCATGTGCTCCTCCGAGCAGCCGTTCTGCATCATGGTAACAACACTCCATCAATCAGATGACCTGGGTTCAGTCTCAGCGAGCACCTTCACTTTTAGACCTTGGTTTTTCTAGTACTCACCACACAGTCAGCTGTCCTGAGGGTTTAAATGAGCTTCTCTGTGGCCAGCACTTATCTCACTGCCTGGCCCCTAATAAGCCCTGCACACTTTGGTAGTTACTGTATTACATATTAGCACATTAATTTGAGGAAGAGCGTGCTAAAATGGTGCAGGGCTAGAACCAGATATGCATGGTCTCAGTTGGGCAACAATGAGTGAGTTCCCACAATTTACCTTTACAAGCTTTGTAAAGAAAGCTTTGCAAGAAACCATAGCTTCTTAATTCTGTGATGCCAGCAATGCAAAGAGCTTTCTTTGATTTAATGACAGCTTTTCTTTTTGTAGGGGGCTGGAGAAAGAAAATACTAATGGTGTACATCATCCAAGAGCTTCATCTTAAAATTGAGGACACATGGCTGAGTGGAGGGCTCAGAGAGCATCTAGAAAGGTCCTGAGTGCAGTGCTGGCAGACAGCAAGCAGCCAAGACACAGGGTTATTATCACCATCCCGAACAGAGCAGCCCATGAGTTGGAACAGCACACACTTCAGGAGTTGTGTCTCTGCCACTGGCGTCCTACAGAAGAGGTCCTTCAGGGATAATTACCTCATATTTTGATCTGTGAGATGGAAATGGCCCAACCTAAGCAGAAAAGCAGCTGAGAGCATACATCTAAACAGCCGAAAGAAACGACTCTCCAATCAGCTCATGAGAAACCTTCTTTGTAAGTCAGGTATTACTGCCTATATGAGTCAATCCATTTTGGTTAGCAGCCACATAAGGCCACTTATCCTCTTATTTCAATACCTTCCACTGCATCCTTTGAGAGGTACACAGCAGACCCTGGTGGTGGCTGACCCCTCCCCACTCCCTTTCCCCTTTGCCAATGAATCGACATCAGGGTCTGCTGTAGTCTTCCTGGGAAACTTCTGCTTTCCTGACACAGATACTGCTCCTTTCTCTTCCTCCTTCTTCCTAACGGATCATAAAACTATGGTAGGAAGTGTAGCGGCCATCTGATGACTATGAGGACAAGGAGAAGAGAATCAAGGAGATTTCTGCACTGGCTCTGCAGAGTAGTTGAAAAAATTCCAGGAATTTTATGTGATAAAAATACAACTCTCTTTGTTTAAGCCATTCTAGTTAAGTGTGCTACTTGCAGTGGGAAGCATTCCTAATTAATACTGTATGCTATAAAAATGAATGTTGTGGTAAAACTATATAAATGTGTGCTAAGAATGAATTCAATAACAGAAAGACACACGGAAAAATTATTCAAGACTCTTCTTTGGTGCCTGTGGAACTCCAATGCATAGTTCCAGCTCCATTCATTATATTTCCTTAGAGATAGATGAATACATTCCTTAGGCAGGAATCATGAGCTCAAGCCAAATTCAGTTTCCAAATCCACAGTAACCCTGAGCAGGAAACATGTAGGCCTACATTAGTCCAGATTATTTTACTTGGGGTGCTGAAGACATGAGCCATTCTGAGCAAAGGAGAGGGTGGGCTTTCTAGAGTGAGTCCAGACGCAGGAATTTCTGCTTCTTGAAAAACTCAGGTCAACAACTCATATGCTTCAGCTACTATTTTACGAACAGTAAAAACAAGAAGACGTGTACTTATACTAGACTAAATGAAAAAAATGTAGCTAATTTGCATTGCCCTTGAGATTTTCACACTGTCCTAAGGTACACCTCGTATTTCAGACACTTCTCACTGGGCACAGGATGGGATGCACGATTCTAGGATAAATAATATCCATTTATAACAGCTGCTATGGAACTCCAAAGACTGAATTGAGATACTCATGTCCATGGTTCCATGAATGCTTGCGGTATAGAGGGTGGAACAGGCACTGTGCTTATTCATTTTCGTATTCTAGCATTTACACACAGAATCCAGGACTCAATAGAAGTTTGCTAAATACTGAGCAAATGAAACAGTTTCTATTAGCAGTGAGCTGGTAATTCAAGTTTCATTGCTGTACTATACTTGCGGAAAATCAACTTAGTGACTAATGATTTAGGTTATATAAACATTCAATAGCACATTCCCCTATAATTATGTGTATGTTTGATTAGGACAACTATAATTCATGCCTGCTCATTTAATTTGTTTTAGCACAATACATATTACGAGTAAACTTGGAGAGTCTTCCCAGTTAAAACAATTTCCTTGTTGAGCTTAGAATCTATTTTCCCAGTGGAAAACAGATAATGCGGCCAGAAAGGTTTCAGATCTTCTTTCTCTCTGTTTGCCAATTCTCGTATTCTGTTTTATAGAAATAAAACTCCAAATTACAAGTTCTCATTGTACATACTTATGGTGCTATTTTTCTTCACTTACAGTGATGTTGACAATAATTTAAAGAATGTTAATGGCACATAGGGTGTGCTACAGAAAATAAAACTTAAGAGTCCTTGGTGAGCAACTAGCAACTCAAATGGAACTGAAGAAATTCTTCAAAATACACATTTGCAAATCCAATGGCTGGTTTATGGATTCACTTACAATACCCCTGGCATTGGGGTTGTTGCTGTATCTAACTTACTTAAACTTCACATGAATACATATGACCTCTTTTTTTATGAAACCAGAGAAACGAGGCTCAGAGACATTAGTTCCTTACTCCTGGCTATTTGCAGTAAGAGGTGGTATCCAGTCAAACCCAGGCCTATCTGTGGGTAAAGCCTCATGTCCCATCAACTCACTCTGTCAAGAGAGCTATAAGGGGTGGTGCCTGTGGTTCAAAGGAGTAAGGCGCCAGCCCCAAATACCAGAGGTGGTGGGTTCAAACCCAGCCCCGGCCAAAAACTGCAAAAAAAAAAAAAAAAGAGAGAGAGAGAGCTATGAGGAAGCTGTTCTATGAGGATTAAAATTTTGCTTCCAAGGAGCATTAGTATGGAGTATTCTATCTTAAGGAACTCATAGGAGGTAGGTTAGGAAAGTTTCTTCACTTTCCATGAAGATTTAGATGGCAGCGCCTTTAGAAACATTTTGCTGTGTTTATAAATGACTTCCTTCACTACACACTCTTTTTGTCAAGAACACAATTAGTGTGAGATATTATTAGGGAAGACAGTATTTATCAAGTATTTTTTTTTTTAATTTTTTCTCTAGGTGATATATTTCATGTGTTAAGGCCAGATGTCACTCAGTCTAATTTCTTATTTCTAAAAGAGGAGTGCAGAACCTGTGCCCTTAGGGAAACACATGGCCTTCCTGGTCCTTAAGTGTAGCCTTTTGAATGAATCCAAATTTTACAGAACAATTCTTTTTATTAAAAGGGGTATAGCAGATAATGATGAAGTATTTCTTGCCTCTTTTGGTGCTATAAAAGAATAATCTTGAAATCAGAAGACCGTAGGTTCTCCACCCCTCATTAGGCCAAAATATGTTATTTACTAAAAATACATATTTATTGAAATTTTTGACTAGATAATAGTATATTCACATGGATCAGAAATAAAATCTGAAAAGAGTGAGGTGAAATTTCCATCCTTCCCATTCTGCTCATTGGGGTCTGTCCATTTGCTATCCTCCCACTGATTAGGTAACAGCAATTTTTAGTTCTTTTCTATCCTTTTGGATAGAGCATAACTAAGTAAATTACAAATGGATGTACACACATACACAATGTATTCTTTTTTCTGAGTCATGAGCATCTACTTGAAATTTAATTTTTTTAATTGATACTTAATAGATGTACATATTTTCAGAGTCCATATGATAATTTAATTTAATTCAAGTAATTTGTAATCATCAAGTCAGTATAACTGGGATAGCCATCACCTTAAATATTTGCCTTTTCTTTATGCTAGGTACATTCAAATTCTAGCTATTTGGAAATATACACTAGATTATTATAAACTATAGTCACTCTACTAATCTATTAAATACTCAGTTTCGTTTCTTCTATTAAACTGTATATTTGAACCCATTAATCAACTTCTCTTCATTCTCTTTTCCTCTCTTACCCTTCCTGACCTCTGATAACCATTCATCTACCCTCCAGCTTCATGAAATCCACTTTTTTTGCTCTCACAGTTGAGTGAGAACATATATTTGTCTTGCTGTGCTTGGCTTACCTCACTTAACGTAATGACCTCCAGTTCCATACATACAAATGTATTCTATAAGCACTTCAAAAATGTATTAGCACATACTATTATTCTTTGCCTGGTAATTTTTTTCCACCTGTATTTGATTTTATATACACACACACCATAATTTATTTAACTGACCCCATTTAATGGACATTTAGTTTCTAAATTTTTCCCTGCAATAAATAACCTTGTACATACATTTTGTACACTTCTAAGCATGTCTATAGGATAAATTCCTAGAACTGTAATCGCTTGGTCAAAGGACGTGTGCATTTGCAATCTTACAGATACTACCACATTTCATGGTCCACATGTCATTGGAACTGGCCCAATTTACTCTGCATAGCTGCATATGAAAATCGCCTCATCAACACAATAAACTATCAGTTTGTTTGAAGTTTTAGTAATCTGATATGTGAAGAATGTTATCTCAGAATAATCTGAATTTACATTCCTCTTGTTACAAGTGAGGTCAAACATATTTTCATATATTAAAGACATTTTTAAATTCCTTTTTTGTGACCTATTTTTTTCATATACTTTACCTGTTTCTCTTCTCCTTCATTTTTTTCTTTATTTATTTCTAGGAGCTCTTTATATAATTGATAAATTTAGTCCATTGTCGGTGATAAAAGTTACAAATATTTTTCCCCAGTTAGTTTTGACTTTTTCATCTTGCTTACAGTGTTTTCTTGCTAGTTAGTGTTTTGCATTTTGTATATTTGAGGACATGAATCTTTTATTTTATTGCTTCTTGATTTTACTTTACAGTTGAAAAGGTCTTTTTTTTTTAAGAAAAGGTCTTTTGGTCTTCTGGGTATATATCAAGTAAAGGAATTATAGAATCAAATGGCAGGTCTACTTTTAGATCTCTGAGTATTCTCCAAACAGACCCAACACATTGTACCCCATGATTGCACTAATGTACACAGCTATGATTTAATTAAAAAAAAAAAAGGTCTTTCATTAAAAAAGGGGTTTAAAAAAACAAACAAACAGATAATGTGGCCAGAATTACATAAGAACTGGTATTATATAAGAATTTTCCCATATTTTTTCCTAGATTTTCATGGCTTCATTCTTGGAATATTAATTTATTGTCATGTATGACATGAGTATGACATATGAGTCAAATTTTGGTTTTGTTTTCTAATTGCACTTAGGGGTTCTAACATTATTTATTTATTTTTTTTTATTGTTATTTTTTATTGTTGGGGATTCATTGAGGATACAAGAAACCATGTTACACTGGTTGCATTTGTTGGGTAAAGTCCCTCTTACAATCATGTTTTGCCCCCAAAAGGTGTGGCACACATCAAGGCCCCACCCCCCTCGCTCCTTCCCTCTCTCTGCTCTTCCTTTCCCCACCCCTCCCTCATTCTTTCTCTCTCTGCTCTCCCCTTCCCTCACCCCCACCGTGTCAATGATTGTCATTAATTGTCCTCATATCAAACTTGAGTACATGGGATTCATGTTTCTCCATTCTTGTGATGCTTTACTAAGAATAATGTGTTCCACTTCCATCCAGGTTAATACAAAGGCTGTAAAGTCTCCATTTTTTTAAATGGCTGAATAGTATTCCATAGTGTACATAT
>CAUYRH010182280.1:0-20629 GCA_963574655.1 Perodicticus potto | reverse complement strand
ACTCTTGGCCCTGGTTCTTTTTCTGAAAAATAAGATGAATAGCATCAACCTTGCAGACTTCTAAGGGAATCAGATGAGACAATAAGTGAGAAAGCTCTTTGTAAATTCTGCCACATTATTCAAATGTTAGGTTATTATTGTAATCTCCAAATCCATTTCCTAGTCATTGAAAATTATATAACAATATATGTAAAAGCTTTGCTCAACAAATGCAGGGTATTTTCTCATTATTACAGTTTTCTCTTTGTGTTTGTTTCCCCAGACCAAATATGTTCATTGATTGTTCTGCTCTTATTTGCCAGCGCTGCAGCCCTATTGTAAGAGAGTGTTAAAATGTCAGTTGTTCTGTCTGTGGCTTTCAGCAGGGTCCCAAAGACTTAGAATAGGATAGTAGGTGCCAAAGCCCCTCACATCCTTAGCAAGGCATGCTAGGGGATTGGAAAACCAGTCTGCAAGAATTAGCCCTTCATCTACTCCCAGGCTTACCACAGTTGAGAAAGTCTGGTCAAAGCAGGCTTTCTGTGGACAGAGTTATCATGGTGCTGGGCTCTGCCCCATCCCTTGGGTGGGTGGAGGAGGCTTTATCTCACTTTAAGTCTACTGAGAGTCCTTTGATCAAGCTTAAAAGCTTCTGTATAGCTAACAATACAATTAAAGCAAATGGACAACCTTCAGAATGGGAGAAGATACTTGCATTGTTATGAATCTGACAAAGGGTGGATAACTGGAATCCACAGAGAACTCAAATTAATCAATAAAAAAGAGCAAACATTCCCATTTATCACTGGGCAAGAGATAAGAACAGAACCTTCTCTGAAGGAGATGGACAGATGGCCAACAGATTGCTCATCATCCCTAATCATCAGAGAAATGTAAACCCAAACCACCTTGATAAAAAGCCCACATCACAAAGTCCCAAAGCTGCAGATGTTGGTGTGGGTGCAAAGAGAGGGGTGCACTGATGCACTGTGGGTGGGATTGGAAACTAAGACAGCCTTTTTGGAAAGAAGTGTGGAGAAACCTCAAAGAGCTAAAAGTAGACCTTCCATGTGATCCTGAAATCCCATTACTAGGTATCTATCTACCCAGAAGAGAGGCTCTTGAGGGGGCCACCTGGAGAACCCAGCATGTGCCTGTGGGCCCCTGGGACATACAGAAACATGTCTTATCACAGACAAGAGAAGACAAAGGGGAGCAGCTCTGGCCCATATTGCCCCCTCAGAGCATCCAGGATGACGTGTTCTCCAGAGGCCAAATGTGGGCCTGGGGAAAGGGACCAAAGAAGACGTCCTGAAGGCACCATGTGATCCCAAGAGAGAGGTGAGCCATCTGACATCCAGGCTGAGGAGAGAGGTTTTGCCGTTGCTGAGAAAGCTGTGAGTACATGTATGTGTGTGTGCATCTATGAGTGCTTGTGTATGTATGTGCATGGGTGTGTGTGTGTGTGTCAAATTGGTAAGGACACTTCAGAAGTTCCCCTGAGCTCAAAATCCAGCAAATATGTGACTTATACCTTCCGTCCAAAGGAGCAGGACCACTGCCAGATGGCAATGGTATCAATACGTAAGACTTTCCTTTCCTCCCAGTTCCCTTGTGTTCTTGGTGCAGCCTCGAATGTCCCCAAACAGCATCATGGGTGTGGCAGGGACCAGGCATGCAGACTGAGATGAGCATTGGTTGGGCAAGGAATTTGCAATGTTACGATCATTGCACTTTATCCCACTGGAATTATGTAATTACTAGATTGGACTTAGCATTTTGATGGTGAAACAAGACAATTATTGGTTTAATAATCTAAAAACTGATTTAAAAAGATATAGTCCTATATGAAATTTTATCATGGAATAGAAAGAAAAGTTGGGTTTGAAGGGGACAAAGGGAGAACGAATTAAATTGATTCATCTAACTCTCCATTAAGTTAAGTTTAATGAAAACAGGCTTTATTATCAGTTATTTCAGTTGTCTTCCTTGAATTTCTATAGCCGCAGGAAGTTTCTGGATCTGAGGACATGTGGCATAAGGTGCAGAGCCTGACAACTGTGGAAGTCCTACATGGAGAGGGTTTGCAAATCTTCCCATGAATACCTTTGAAAGTCTTACTCTGATGACCAAGCCAGTCACGGCTGTTGTCCCTCTGAGGTAGCCACCTGGCTTTAATAATTACACAGTGTGGCCATGACCACACTGCCATCACCACTAGTGGGATGATTGTCCCTCCCAAAACAATCAACTCCACCTCCACCATCTCTGCCACCATGTCAACTGACATTCCCACCCACTTCCACCACCACTGCTGACATTGTTGCCACGAACACCACCATTGTTGCTATCACCCCCCCACCATTGATGTCTCCACTGCCACTGTTGTCACTACTGCTACCTCCATCTCTGCTGCCCCGCCACTGCACCCATTGACACCATTGTCACCACCACTGCCACCACTGCCACCTACACAGCCACCATAGCTAACACTACCACCAGTTTCCACCACTACTCCCTCAACCTCGGGGGTACTGCCATTGCCACCACCACCACATCACCTCTGACATTATTATGTGCTAGTTTGTGCCAAGCGCAGTGCCAAACACTGTATGTGTAATGTCTTTTTTAAATCCTCACAACTGTCTTTGGAGATAAATATTATTTTTCAGGAAACAAAGGCTCAGAGAAGTTAAGTGACTTGCCTGTCGATGCAAAGCTTGCCTCCTAATCTTAATCCTACTCCTAAAATTAGGTAAAAGGATAAAAATGTTCTTCTTTGAAGAATTCTCATTTCAATAGCATCTTTCATGAGGTCTTCATCACAAAGATATTCTTCCTTCTCATGGATTATTCCTTTAAATCCATTCTTAAGGAGAAAATACATAGTAAGCAGAAAATTTCTAAAATGCATTATAAGGCGGCTCAGTGCCTGTGGCTCAATGGGCTAAGGTGCCAGCCACGTACACCCAAGCTGGCGGGTTCGAATCCAGCCCAGGCCCGCCAAACAACAATGTCAGCTGCAACCCAAAAATGGCTGGGCGTTGTGGTGGACGCCTGTAGTCCCAGCTACTTGGGAGGCAGAGGCAGGAGACTTGCTTGAGCCCAGGAATTGGAGGTTGCTGTGAGCTGGGATGCCACAGCACTCTACCCAGGGTGACAGCTTGAGGCTCTGTCTCAAAAAAAAAAAAAATGCATTATGAGGCTAAAAATCTCTCCAAAACCTAATCTCAAGATGTGTATGAGTATTTTCAAGTACTTGTTGCTCATTGGTGTGTCTGTGTGGCTTGACACAAATTAATAACACCTACTCAGTCCATAATGCATCTAACTGAGTGACCCAGGGAGGCCAACATCAGAAAAGCCTCTCCACTTGGAGAGGCAAGTGTGCTGCCACTCCCTACAATCCTCACAGGCTTTTATTGAAGTCAGGCATGAGAAAACAGCACAGAAGAAAACTTCAAAGAGAGACTCAAGGTTAAAAAACAAGGAGTTTTTCTTTGCATGATTTAACTCTTAACACCTTCTGTTTACTGCACTTCTGTCTTGCCTTTTTCTTATCACTGCTAACTATGACTTAGGGAGGAGACAGTATGCCATGTCTAATGAGTATTGTTTGTAGAACTCAGGGCCAGCAGTGATGCTTGGCTTTTCCCCAGACCACTCTGTCCTGGTGCCTAGCATTTTTAACCCTATGTTCTGTCCTACATTGGCGATGGCAAGCAATGGAGGGAGAGCAATGACTAGGAGATCTTCCCTATTCCAGAAAAACCCCTGTGCCTCCCAGTGGTGGCTCCATTATGAGCTTCCTAGAGTATCTCCTTGTTTCTTAAACACAGTGGTTTTGTGCTCCTTGGCTAGATTACTGCACTAATGAGGTGAGTGAGTTTTGGGAATTGAAAAATATGGAGACTGGAGATAATTTTTTTCCCCATTTTTAATTTTTTTTTTTTTTTTAGAGACAGAGTCTCACTTTATTGCCCTCAGTAGAGTGCTATGGTGTCACAGAGCTCACAGCAACCTCCAGCTCCTGGGCTTAGGTGATTCTCTTGCCTCAGCATCCCGAGTAGCTGGGACTACAGGCGCCCTCCACAAGGCAATTCGGCTGGGGCCGGGCTTGAACACACCACCCTCGGTATATGGGGCCGGCGCCCTATTTGCTGAGCCACAGGTGAGACAAAGTTTCCCTAGTCTCAATGCCATCTTAAAGACTCCATCCCAGACTCTTGCTGTCTCAATCCTCCCTCTGCTGTCCCACTATTATCCTCCCTCATTCTTGGTCACAGCCCCAGAAGTTGTCCTTCAGTTTTTTTCCTCCGATTTCTATGTGATTTTGCATTTTTTTTTTTTTTTTTGGTCAGGGTCTCATGCTGTCACCTGGGCTAAAGTGTAATGGCATCATCATGGTTTACTGCAACCTCCAACTCCTGGACTCAAGTGATCCTCCTGCCTCATTCTCGCTAGTAGCTGGGCCTACAGACACATGTCATTATAGCCACCTAATTTTTCTGTTTCATGCTCAGGGAAGAGCACTAATTATAATAGTGCTCTCATAGGAGGAGATATTATACACAGAGGAATATACCAAAGTCCTTGTCACCAAGGGAGTTACAGTTTGATAATGATGAACAAATGTTAAATAATACAAAGGAATGAATACACTCTTGCAGCAAATATTTTTTTAAGTGTGTGAGGTTCTGTGTTGAGAGTAGGGGCTGCAAGGATTAAACTGATAAGCATATTCTAATATGAATTAATAATTTAATTTTTGCATCACATTGCTGGTAAGTGGATTGGAAATATGAAGTTCTAGGCTTGGCGCCTATAACTCAAGTGGCTAAGGTGCCAGCCACATCCACTAGAGCTGGTGGGTGTGAATCCAGCCCGGGCCTGCCAAACAACGATGACAACTACAACCAAAAAATAGGTGGGCGTTGTGGCGGGTGCCTGTAGTCCCAGCTACTTGGGAGGCTGAGGCAAGAGAATCGCTTAAACCCAGGAGCTGGAGGTTGCTGTGAGCTGTGATACCATGGCAGGGTGACAGCTTGAGGCTCTGTTTCAAAAAAGAAAAGAAGAGAAACTGTGAAGTTCTAAAACAGTTGATCAGGGAAGTGGTCGATGAGTTAACAGCCGAAGATTGGTTAATCAGGGAATCTGGTCTCAGAGGAAGTGATGTTTAGCTGAGATCTCCAGAAAAAGTGAAGTTAGTTTGGAGAGGAGAAAAGAGGAGAAAAGTGTTGTAAGTAGAAAAGACTATGCAAAATGGATCTAACCAGAAAGACATTTTCTCCCTTGAGGCACATAATAAAAATCATTATACTTGAAGATGAGACTATCAGCCTGTCTATGATCAACAGATATTTTTAGCTTATTATATTAAAATGTCAGCCAAGAGATTTTTAAAGTTTTATTGCCCTGGGCAATCACCCTGACTCCTTTATATGGTTTCAATGTTTTACTTTCCTGGACAAATATTATAATCTCTTGTTCATCCTAAGCACTTACCTGGATAAATACTTCTTTCAAATAAATGTTCTCAGCACCTTTATATAAATAGTCTTTTGAAGTTTGATAGCTTAGGACAAGGTCCTTGTGCTCCCCCTCTGGGGAGGTGGCCCTGTGCATAGGGCACTTAAAAGATAATGTGAACTCTCCCCCAGCCTCTGCCTCTTGGTGTGGCGTGCTGCTTTCCTCTTATTAATTTCAACTCCTCCTACAAACAAACAAATACATTTAGAAAGTGACAGATAAAAATAAAGGAAAAAATAAAGAACAAAAGTCAGTCCTCATCATGGACCGCGGAGATCATGATGATGAATACTTTATGTGCTTCTTCCTAGCCATTTAAATGATATTTTATATTGCATCTTTCATATCACTGAGATTATAGAACACATATGGCTGAACGCCTTCTTTATTTGCTTTCCGTGACATTACAAATGATTTGAAAACATTATTTTGATGTGTGCATAGTGTTCCTTCATGTGGAAGGGGAATTTAAGAAACATTTTACACCGATAGCATGAATTTCATAGGTAGAAATCTGTCCTCTGTCTGGGTGTAGGACATCAGACTGGGTTTAGGTTCAGTTTGGAAGAGAGAAGGTCATTTTAAGAAGGATTTGTGCATGAAATATCTTGAGTAGAATTCTAATTTTCAAGAAGTTAGAGTTATTGAGTTATAATTTAGTAATTATAATTCATATAGTTAGAATCGTTATATAAGCTCAGTACTTGTTTTCTTTTCTTTTCTTTTTTTTGCTGCTTTTTTTTTTTTTTTTTGTCGGGGGCTGGGTCTGAACCTACCACCTCTGGTATATGGGGCTGGCGCCCTACTCCTTTGAGCCATAGACACTGCCCAGTGCTTGTTTTCTTTTTTAAAGTTGAAGTTGTTCTTTCTGTTCTACTTTGAAAATTTGCCCACTGAGTGAGGGAGCTAGCGGTTTGAATATAATGTTTAATTCCAGGAATATTATTACAACTATACGAGGATAAATAAAATGTTGCCTAAATGACAGGCCAATTAAGCCTTCTTATGCTTTTTTGTTTGTTTTTTTTGTTTTGTTTTCTGTAATGAGGAAATTCCAGGAACAAAGGCGCTGGAGACTAAGACGTACACGGTCACACAGTAAGTGACAAGTGCTGCCTGCATTTGTAATCACAAATAGTTTAGAGTGTTAGAATCTGAGCGGCTTTATAATGAATAAATAGAGGAAAGGTAATTAAAAAGGACAAAAGACTAATAAGAGCTCTGATTTGGGAGGATGTAGGAAAGGGCAGAGAGCCAGCATCCTTCCAGAGAAGCCTGCAAATTGGGGCAGCCATTCATCCTGGGTGAGTATGGAATTTGAGGCGCTGATGCCCTCATAGCAAGTTGTTCTTTCAGCACCTTGCAAGCTGCTACCCCAAGAAAATAGACCTGCAAGCAGTTGTTCCTTTTCTTTTGTAGCTCAGATTTTTTTTTGTGGTTACATTGGGTTCCTCACCCTTGGGATCAAAGAGCCATTCCTATTCCAAGCCTGAACCTGGACAAGCCCCTTGATATCCTGACCCTCAGTCTCCCCACTGCGACATTCTCCATCACAGAGTTTGCACTCACTGTGGCATGAGAGAGTATGTGTTAGTGCATTTTGGAAAACTACAAAGAAAGAATGAGAATAAGCACTTTTTCTAGCAATTTTGCAAGTATAATAGCAGGATTTTGTAGACAAATACATCTACAAATAGTATTCTTTTTTGCAAACTATCGGGTTGCAGTGACACGGAGAATCATTTTTCTCCCATCATCATCTCCAGCCTGTGATTTGCATTTGATATTTGATGCAATACTTTTCTATCTCTTTAGAAGCCAATGAAATGGCCACCTCATATCCTCCGACTCTCCTGGGATGATCTGATTCCTTTTGAGGTTTGATTGTTGACAACGAGTGCAAAGCCTCTTGAAAGACCCTTTGGTAAGTAATTCCAGAGAAGTATTGAGAGACGAAGTGTTAGCCCAGGCCTGAATTTTTCCCCCATGGGCTATGAGCACAGTCTCCTGGCAGTGGTTCAATCAGCAATGGTGACAGACAGTGTGTGGTCTGGAACGAATCTCTCCCACATGCATTTCATACACCCATGAGATGCCTTTGGGGCTCAGGCTGGTGTTTAATGCGAAAGGTGCCTTCTCTGGAATTTCTCTTGCTCAAGGTCAAGTGTGTCGTAAGAGTCACATTAGTCAGTGCTTTAAATATCTCTCAACAAGAAAATCCTGGAAGCATTCGACAACAGAGTCATCCGGCTCTGTACCAGACTGATTTGGGAATACAGCAGCGAGTGACTCTGAGGCTTGGTCGGATTTCTTTGTTAACAGATATCTTTGCTTTTCTGCCAGCAATGAGTATTGTGTAGCCCGTTTCTACGAAGGGGAATACTTGTCCCATAGACCTCTCTTCCCCCCATTAAAGAAAACATTGAGGTGTTTCTCTCTTTTGCATGTGATTTCATATATTTGTCCAATCCTTCGCGGGTTAATGTTTGTGGCCCTGGGCCTTAATTCCTTGCCTTCCTTGCACACTCATTTGTTTGTCCAGATGAATAAGATGTCAGTGGCCAAGAAACGCTTAAAGCCCTTTGTGTGTTCTTGCTTGCTCCTTAGGCTTTGCCAGCAGCTATGTGTCCACTGCCACTTGGCGTGTGCTCGTTAAGGGAAGGGCATTGTAGCTTACGCTGTTTAAATTATCCCCTCCTTGTCTTGCTCTTCCTAGGGCTTTTCCCTTTGAGGTGCCTCAGTTATGCAGTTAAATCAATGAGAGTGAAGTGTTCATACTACACACTAAGCTTCGGTCCAGGTGGCTGGCTCATTGCCATAGTCCACCTGTTTCCACTAGCCCCAGACTTGAACCAGAGTGGGCCAAGGCTGCATCTGCCTCTCCTGGCCAGGCTTCTGTGGGCCAGATTCTTTGGCCTTTCAGCTTGAGTTGATGTTCATCAGATTCACCGTTTTAGAGGCCTCTTGCTAATGCACCAAAGCCTAAGCTCAGGCCCTGCTCTGCTTTCTTATTGTCTGTCTGACTTCGATTATTTGGGGGCATGTGTGTCTGGAACATTATCTGAAAATTGGAGGGCAGAGGCATCCACCTCCTATATACCTTTGTTCTGCAGGAATTTTCTTATCCAGTCAGGGATGCCCCTCATCTCATTAACTATCCCTAAGCTCCCAGTAAAAAAAAAACATTAAGGTGAGCCTATTGATTCCTTTTAAAACAAAAATTATTATTTGATACAATATGTCTTATTCTATATTTTGAATTTGTATTTTATATATAATTCTTTATACAAATATAATTTTATATTTATAAATTTAGTTATATTAGGTATTAAAATATACGAATTATATAGAGAGAGACACTTATACTCACACACAGATGTACTCATTTAACTGAGCTGAAGTTTGGTCATCCTGGTCTTCGCCTGCCTTCCTGAGCTGTGTCTAGCTCCTGGAGTGTGCTCCACGCCTTCTGCTGTGTAGGGCGCAGCGGGCTGAGCCATTGGACCTTTCCAAGTATGTTCAGTGTTTCCTTGGGGGAAAGCTGCTGTAGGTTTATAATGAAAATGCTGTTAGTGAACCACAAACTATTTTCTCCTATTACACAGATACATTTTTGTTGCTCTTTTTGCAAAGAAAAAAAATGTCTCTTATGACTTGAAGGGGAAGAAAGTTAAAAAATGTCTGCCTAGGGCGGAGCTGGTAGCTCAGTGTAGGGCTCCTGTCACATAAACCCAAGCTGGCATGTTCGAACCCAGCCTGGGGCAGCTAAAACAACAATGACATTTGCAACAAAGAAAAATAGCCCAGTGTTGTGGTGCCCAGCTGCTTGAGAGGCTGAGGCAAGAGAATCACTTAAGCCCAAGAGTTTGAGGTTGCTGTGAGCTGTGACGCCAGGGCACTCTACCCAGGATGACAGTTTGAGACTCTGTCTAAAAAAAAAAGAAAAGATGTCTACCTGGGTTATACCTTAGACAGGTGAACTCAGAGCATACCATTTAAGTAAATACTTAGGGACATGTTGATTTTACTAACAACCGTATGTTGCTTAACTGATCTCCCATGTTTTTGTAAAAATGATTTGTTTTCAAACAGCCTTTGAGCTCTCATTTGATTTGCTGAGGGTGTATGCTCCTGGCTGTGTTGTCCCTGTAAGCACAACTCTGCTCCTTTGCATAAGCCCTGCTGTGTCAGGGGAAATGCTGGAGGGCTGAAGTCAAGGAAATCTAGATTTGATGCTTGGCTGATCATTTGACTTAATGCTTGTGAGTTTTAATCACTGCACCTGTAACCATGGGGATAATAATGACTACCCTGTGGGGCGGGTCATAAAATAATAATCATACAGTTCTGGCACATGGTCATTATTTTTATGCATTGCAAAAATAGGTGTTCAATAAATGTGCAATTATTAACTGCCAACTGCTCTGCTACTGCTTGGGACCAGACACAAGCCAGCTGCTATGGGGAAGACAGCAATTTGGCTTCCCAGTAATTATACTTTATCACCTTTGTCTGCTGTGTCCATTTGCCGTCTGTATTGATTTTCCAGCATGATGTGTTGCAGTGGAGACAGATAGGAGAAATATGTTAAAAACATTCACCAAAGAGGACAATTTTTCAGGCAAATGCATAATGAAGCTTCTGATTGTCTCAAATGATTTATCCCAGTGACTGTTCATCAAGGCTGGTACACTATTTTTTTTTCAGTGAAGTTGGAGATTTCAGCATAAGATATAAGACCTGTGGTTTTCAAGTATGCATAGAGAAAAATTCAACAATTGAACTCTTAGCTGATGGTAGAGTCACCGAATTTACTGAATTGTTTGTTTAACCGTGCAATCTCTTCAGAGTAATCTTTATAAGCTGGAGAATTAATTAATTCCTTGTTTCTCATTTTATCTTTTCTTTATCTTCTCTATTAGTTGGGCAGAGAGGCAAATCTTTTGTGTCCTAGCAATCTAATGTTCCCAGATGGAAAGTACCCAGGGAAGTTCTGTCAAATACTATGACTCAGAGACGATCTAACACAGTGGTCTGTTTTCTGTGTCTTGTAAAATGTTTTTAGATTTCTAACTTTTACTTCGTCATACTTTCAGATTGACAGAAAAGTTTCGCAGTTTATACAGAGAATTCCATATACCTTTTATCCAGATGTTCTAAGTGCTAACTTGATGCATAACTGTGGTATATTTATGAAAAGAAAGAAATTCACATGGCTCTAATACCATTAACTAAACTACAGACTTTATTTTGCCAATTTTTCTACCATGTCCTTTCTTTTTGTCCCAGGACCCAGTCCAGGATGCTACATTGTGTCTGCATTCTCTCGGTAATCTCCTCGACTAGGTGACGTTTTCTGTCTTTCCTAATTTCCCCTGAGCTTGACAGCTGTAAAGAGTGCTGATCAGATATTTCATACAATGTCTCTCGATTTGGGTTTATTTGATGGTTTCTCATGATTAGCCTGGGGTTACAGGGTTTTGGGGGGGAGGAGGATTCCACATTTACCATATTAAGGAACATGTGATGCCAGCATGACTTACCACTGGTGATGTTAACCTTGACCACGTGGTCATGGTGGTATCTGTTAGGTTTCTCCACTGTGAAGTTACTCTTTTCCCTTGTCTATAAATTAGTTTCTTGGATGCTGGAAACTGAGTCAAGCCTGGACTCAAGGGAAGGGGAATTGAGTTCCACCTCTTAGGAGAGAGAGAATCTACATAGGTTATTTGGAATTCTTTTGTAAGAAAGATTTATCCATTCTCTGCTATGTATTTGTTTATTCTATCAATTATTTATATCAGAATCGGTTCGTGGATTTGTTTTATTCTTCTAGTTACAATCCAACATGATAGTTATTCATTTTGTTGCTCAAACGGTTCCAGCTTTGTTCCAGTGCTCCTTTAGGCTGGCTCCTGGGTCCCTTTGACAAGCCCTGCTTATCTCCCCCCCTCCATCTCCGTTCACATCCTTCATCTCCTCCCTTCTGTTAGGTCTGTGGAAGACCAGTGGAAGCCTGGTCCCTTGTTCCCAATGTCAAGAATGAGTACTAGTACCGAGTCAAGACAATGACAGACTGGTCACAGATACAAAGCAATCACACCCATTTATTGCACAGCAAAGTACATACTAAAGGGAGAGATGGGTCATTCTCCGCAAGCAAAGACCTGACAGACTGGCCACACGTTGTCTCTATATGCTCACTAGTTTGTCCCACCTCTCTCCTGGCAGGATTGGTTGCTATTTCCTGCCTTTGGGGTGATTGACAAGTTAGCATTATGTAACAGATTATGTAACAGGTTACATAAGACGTTGGCTATGTAAGGGTTTCCTTACTATGCATGTGTCCTCCTAGAATCCTTCATAAAAATGCCACCCATACTATGCTAATTAGATGGTAATAAGTTTCAGGTTAGTTCAAGGTCACTAGGAGCTCCTTACTGCGCCTATGTTCCCACTAGGGAAAAGTTCCTAGCTACAATTTGGTTCCTAGATACAATCCAGTTCTGACTCTCTGCCCTTAGCCACTTCCTTGATACCAGTTTACCCTCCGCCACACCTAACATGCCCTCCTGCCCTTCCTTCCTTCTTACATTTTTTGGGCGAGGGTTCCTTCCTTACTTTAGGGAACTATGAGATGTGTCTGGATCTTCTTCTATTTCACCTCTCCCAACCTTAGAATCAGCCATTTCTCCAAAGTAATACAGTTCTTCTTTAACACAGAGGTTTTGGCCAGAGAGTGTGGATTTTAGCTTTTCCCATAAGCTAACTGACCATTTAGGGCAAGTTTTTCAAACCTCCTAGTCTCAGTTTCCATAGCTACAAAAATTATATGTATTAATAATAATAATATGTGGTATCCCAAAGGTCTCCACTCATAGGGATAATTTGAAATTGTAGTTAAATGTTACTTTCTTTACAAAATAATCTTTACAAAATTTACAAAATATTTATATACACAGACTTTCCTCCCTCTCATGGTGAACACATTCCAAGATACTGTATCTACCATTGTCAATTTTCCTATGTATGGTGACTTGTGGAAACCCCTCTTGTACTTCTTACACTGTGGGTTTCTCATGTGAATTAATCCATGCGAAGGATGAAATGCAGTGTCTGGGCTGTGACTTCTCATTGCCCCACTTCCTTTGCTAGCAGAAGCTCTGTGAGGAATCATACCAACAGTGAAAAGAAATTCTGTGAATCCCTGAATGGCAGTGCTAGAAGAAGTTTCGTAGAAGGGAAGGCATATCCTTATCTAGAATATGTCTCTGTTGCTGTAAAAAGAAGTTGTTAATCCCTCCATGACATAAGGAGCCCCAAGACAATTGATCAATTGTCAGTGGATAGGCAGTTCTCCCAAAGGAATGGTACCACATCGGTGACTCAGCATTGGTTTTCCCTAGTAAAAATTTGGGCTTTCAGTGAGGGCACTGAAGCCATGGCTAAGTTAGGGGGACAAGGCTTAGTGAGGGGGAGTCCAGGTTTCTGAGCCCATGTGTTTTCTGCATGTCTGTCATCAGGGCCACTTTGTTCATAGGCTCTTTCAGCAAACACTAGCATCTATGAGAAAGAGATTGGCTGACATTTACAGGATAGATAATCTCATCTACCTGATTGCCAGTGGCACTCTCCATTATGGATGCCTTCTGAGGAGGGCTTTTATATGAAATATAAATATCTGAACATTTTTGCTACCAGTTGACTGGCTTGTTCTCCATGGGAATGATATCATATGGGTGGTCTCACTGCAAACTCTGTGGGTCTGCACAGAGATTACTCTGTTGGGGTTCTCCAGGTCTTTCATAATCTGCTCCAAACATGTGGCGTATTGTTGGATTTGCTGAATCCTAAGAACTGAATGGAGATACACCTCCTGGGGCACAGAACTAGGAAGAAAGGGCAGACAGTGGACCTACAGGGTCAGTAGTCAATACAGAAGCTTCCCCTGACCACTCTATCTAAAGAATCTCTCCCTTTCCTCACAGTGCTCTACCATACACCTAGTTTATTTTCATCATGGCACTTAGAATAATGAACATTTATCTTGTTTATTTATTTACTTGTTAATAGCTTATCTCCCCTACTAGAACATGACTTCCATGAGGGAAAACAATCTATCTAATTCATTTCTGTATTCCCAGTGCATGGCACATGATAGATTCTCAGTAGATGTGAGTTGAATCCATGATTCATGTGAATATGTCCTTCAGCTCTAGTATTCTGTCATTGATTGGGTCAATAAGCTTTTGATAACTATTAGCCACTCTTGTGATGGTTTATTTTGTTTTACTCATTACATAGTCAGCATAGCTCAGTGCTTCTAGAAGACCATTATTTTCTGTCAGTCTAGGAAATCTCATTTGACGATACAGCCACCTGTGGTATAGAATAGCTATGCATTTTGAAATCAGTCAGTCACATCTAAGTAACTGTGACCCTGTATGAGATTTAAAGGCATTTTTCAAATGTTTGGCATATATGGGAAAACCCATACACAAACACACACAGCAGCATGGCATTTTGGCTCACAGAATTCCAGGAAGGCACATGGATGTTGCTTTTTGCCCCAGTGAGAATGGGCCTTTGTAAACCAGGGGAAGGACCTGGTCTCCGTCCAATGTAGCACTAGAAAATTCCTCAGCCAGGAACAGGAACATATTGTTCTGCAAAACCCTTGTTTCTGGGTTATCTTAACTCCTCAGTTCCCATGTTCATTTGACCCCAGTTGTTACGGGGACAGGAGCCAATCTCCAGTCTGGGCAGTCTGAGTATTCTGAGATGCAGTCGAGAGCTGATATCCTCAGCCCTCCATGTGGATTAGCAATTGAAGCAGCTGTATTCAAGAGTGAGCTGGCCACAGGGTCTCTGGCCAGAGGCCATTTTGAGGGGACAGTATTCAATTTGCATTTTAACCATAAAAATTACACAAAGGAAAAAACATCATAGGATTTATACCAGTAGAGATAGTAGCTTCCTATTTTTTCTCTTTGCCCACTGGCATCAAACTCAGAGTTCCGTGTCTTGGCTATATGGCTATACCGTGGGACCAAAATGTCAGATGCAGGGCAGTTGTATGGGGAGTGGAATGTAGTGAAAAGGGGGATCTTGTGAAGATACACTTAATCTCTTTCAAATCCATCACATTCTGGGGGCACAGCTTTACAGAGAAGCAAAACCACTTAAGCCCACTCTGGGACCCTCCTACGGGATGAAGAGCGACTCTACTGAAGCTAGTCCCTCTCGGCAGTATCATGATGTGGTTCTTCCAAGGGCTCAAAAACTCCTCTTCCCTGGAGACTGGGAACTCATAGGGAGAAAAAAGTGTCCCATCCTCTTCCTACCCTATCCTTTCCAATCTCCACAAGGCTAACACATGGGTCCACATAAAGGTCCTTGCTGAACAAGGAAGGACATTTTCAGAAGGAAAAGATAAGGTAAGAAATTCAACAGAAAAAGTTCCAGCTAATTTAGAATGTCTTTGCTTTACACAAAGGAAGGTATGTCTGACACATTTACTGCCACACTAGAAAAAAATTTTTTTCATTTGAGTTCCACGTGGCTCCCAAGGAAAACCCAAGGAAAAAGGATGAGTAAGTTATATATGTTTCATAAGGGCCTGGGCTCAAAACTAGTGTGAATTAAATACAACTCACATGACAGTTAATGTGCTAGACGTAGGCAAAGGTGGTGATGTCCTGGCAGAGGTGTATTTGCCAAAAGGCTAACAAAATTTTAGCTTCAGGGTCCCTCCCTTACGTGATCCTGGGAGAAGATGAGGTTCTAGCATTTGTACAAGATTTTTGTACAGTTTGTAGAAGATTTTAATTAAAGACAGTGAAGAGCCACCTCTTATTGCCATCCCTGTTTTTTCACTATCAAAATCCTCTCTAATGAGCGCAAGGTGGGGGAGTGGGTGGTTATTGGTGTGGCCAAGGTCATTTGTGAAATATGGAGAGAAAAGTTGGGTTGAGAATATACTTAGTTTGCTCAATGTAAATTATTTGTATTGTTGCTGTGGCTGCCTGTGTGGTTGCCAGTAGCTATGGTAACCATCTTATAGAGGAGTGGCTTGCAGTGGTTCTCAGCCTTCCTAATGCCCTGACCCTTTAATACAGTATTAATATCTTGTATTAATACCCTCCCTGGTGGGGGTCACCACAACATGAGGAACTATATTAAAGGGTTGTGGCATTAGAAATGTTGAGAACCACTGGAGAGGAACAGCTTTGTCCTGCTCCCTGTGCCTCCTCTCCCAGCATTGTCACACAAAGAAGCATGACCCACGGTCATGGGGATGCCTCAGGGGAGGGATACAGAGTCTGATATTAGGCTGGAAAATTCTTCCAAATCCAACAGCTCATACAATAAAGAATGTAAATATTAGTGCTCTGGAATCTATAACAATTTCAAGGAAATGGTGTGACATTACCAATAATAATTTATAAAGCATCAAGAAATGTCCTGAACTCTCAATAATAAGTAAATTTTATTCTTCTGTTCTAAAGAAAATATTTAACTACCTTCTTAATTTCTCTATAGGAAATGTTATAAAATACCAGGATATTTAGCTAAAACTATGAACAAACAACAACAACAACAAAGAAAAGATATGGGCCAAACTCTGAAGTCATCAAAGTACACATATTTTTTGAGTCTCCTTATGTTACTGAGGCTGTTTTTTAACTGCTAGACTCAAGCAATCCTCTCGCCTTCTGTTGAATGAACCAGTGACACAGCAAGGTGACAAAATAGACTCTTGTAGGCCTCTGGTGAGCCATGTCTTCATGTAGTCCCATTTGTCAAAAAAGCTGGACAGACATTTCTCTCCAAACTCTCAACTAGACTTGGGAGCCTCTTTCAAGTCTTGAGAAAAGAATTCATTTTACCTTGGCCCAAATGTCTTCAGTTTTTAGCTTATGTTTAGAATCTGAAGGAGCACTGAAATCAATCAGGATGTTTTCATCCCTGCTAATACCCTGAGCCCAGGGAGTAGGGAAAATACAGATTTGATTTGACATTTGACGTTTATGCATTGCCCTAAATGAGGGCGAGAGATCTAATTTCTTATTTCTCACTTTTTGTGAGCTGGTTCATTTAATATGTATGTTGGCAAACTCAACATCCAGTCAGATTTGTATAAGATCTTGATTAAATTTATTCCTCTGATCATTATTGGATTTTAGCAAAAATGCCTAATGGTGAAGGATAGATGATGTATTGATTACTTGATTCAAGAGATTTGGGCTCTATGCGCACTAATGTGTTGTTCTCTGTCATCTTGGGCATAATTGCTTCATGTCTTAGTCCCTGTCCCTGCAAAAAATTGGCCTCTGTGGACCCTCCACATACTTAGCCTTATGAATGTTTTGTGAAGTATAGAGAGAGTAGGGGACTGTAAACTCCCGGGAAGAGAACACTGCATAATCTTCCTATTATTTACCGTTACACAATGGCTTCTCCATAAGTACTCAGTGCACATTACGCCCGAGTGTCACATGCCATAATTTATGACCCTTTTGCTCTGAGCCCAGATTACCTTTCTCTGTTTTGAAGACTCAGCTGTCTTCAAAATGTGCTTTCCTATTTAAAAAATGATCATTTTGCGAAAGTGGCAGAGACTAGCAACTGAGCATCAATTCAGCCCTGAACATGGGCCTTGGGACCTTGAAAGGGCTTATGTTGCTCCTTTCCAGTAGTTAACTATAGTTCTCATTCCCTCCTAGAATGTCAAGAAGAGGCATAAATAAAATCCCCCTTGAGATCAGTCAGTCTCATTTTATAATTTTAAAGTTAGAGGGGGAGTCACATGAGGTGCTATAATTTTGTCCAATTATTAATCCAGTATTTGGTGATTTTAGTGTTGGCCTTGTCACTGACATTCTTGGTCATTAGGAGAGTCCCTGAGAGTTAATGCCTGTTCAAATGTCTCTTTTTCAGATAGCTAAACATGGGGTCTTCAGACTCAATGGAAAGTAGTTCCCTTGTTCTATTGCCCAGCAGCTTTCAGAGATAGAGATGCTAAATGTGGCCAGAACCTAAAGCATTTCTTTTGGGTATCCTTCATGGTGGTAAATCTTTATCCTTTAAGCCTGACTTGGTGAGGGTTGGGGGGAGAAGGAAAGAAAAGCCTGAAGTTATTTAAGACAAATTTGGTATATAAAAAAAGGAGGCAGTCATGCTGGTGGAGAACACTTTATTCTGCTCAGAAATAAAGCAAATAAATCAAGCAATTAGAGTGGCTTCTCATCTCCTTGGTTTCTTCCGTCTTCTCCTTGCGAACCTGGGCAATGACTTCATGGATTTTTAGGGCAGGTCAGACAGGACAGCTTCTATCCAGTAGGTGCATTATTAAGTGTACTGCAAAATCAGAGCTTGCTGGATAGAGAGATGGCTTTCCACGATGGAAAGAACATTGGTTTTAGAGTCATGCCAACCTGGATTTAAATCATAGTAATTAATTGTGTGGCCATAAATAATTTATTGAAACTCTCTGAATTTCAGTTTCTCCATCTATAAAATGGGGAGTTTTAGTACTGTTTTAAAAGGTGAATATTAAATGAGATTATATGTTTAAGGAACTGACATAGGGCCTGCCACATAGTAGGTTTTCATTCCCTAGTAGCGATTGCTATTGTCAACTTCCAAGCCCTAATCTGATTATATTTTACAAATAATTCCTGAGTCACGTGAGTTATTTAGCCTCAACCTGCATAGCAAAGGACCAGTCTTATCAAGAAAAGTTGATAACGTGTACCACATAGCCAGGTTTGCACTTGACCACTCAAGTCCTTCAACACCCATATTGCCTAAGTCTTAGAAGTCTTAGGAAGAAATGTTGCTTGCTTCAGGATTAGCTGCTATTTACCTGTTGACTGAATGAAGAAAATGGTAAGGTTCATAAATTTGGAAAGGAGAGCTTTACTTCTCATCAAAGGTTGTAAGAAAATTGGTAGATATTCTTCAAGGTTGACCAAGGTCTAAGACCCAGTGTCAAGAGTAGACAATTCCACTGCTCCAAATAGTTCCCTGCCCCTGTCTTTCTCTAGTGTGTCCTATTCTCTGTGTCTTGTTCAAGTCAGTTGATGACTTTTCACAAAAGGGAAGTATTAGGGTGTGAGGTAGTACAAAGCTGGTGCACACAGGTTTGAGAAAGGTTTCTTCAAACAGTGATTAGAATGTAAAAGTATAAAGTTTATTTTATCATCTTAAAAGGAGAGAGGGAGTGAGAGAGTGAAAGAGAGGGGGGAAAGAGAGGGAGAAAAGAGAGCAGGGAGATGGCAGTGTGGCATTCCAAGGAAAGAGGAGGAAAGACCAGCACCTGAAGCCAGGTAGATATGGGACTTTAAAGGGGGCTGGAAATTGGCAGGGTGCAGTTGAGAAACTGCTACATGGGCTCCTTTCTTTCTTCTTGGCAGCAGGTAGATAAGAAAAACAAGCTGGGCCAGAAAATCCAAGAATTGGATCCTCTGCCTTTCTCGGGAAATGGGATTATTGATATTGTCTATCACAGAAGGCGAGCTGAGTCTGCCCTCGACATATGGCTGAAGCCCCTTGTCTGCTGTTTCCTCGGGAAGTCTGTGGCAAACAAATTCTCAAAAACGATTTGCAAAGAGAAAGATTTACATCTCCTTCTGTCTGTTCATCCCCTTTCAGGAGTTGGGCAAAACTGAATTTCTGTGGAGTAGGGTGCCTGTTAACAAGAGAGCTTATAGGGTTGATCTTTAACTGTTACAAGGAAATTGGAGGACTAGACATTTTCCTATAACTTTTTGCAATTTTTGCAAAGCCATCCCTTTCAAGAAACTCAGGTGCTGTTGGGAAAATTAGGAAGGTATGTCCTGCATCCTGTTTTAATACTGAGAGGCTGGTACCATGGAGTCCTGGGGTATCTTCGGTTGTACACTTTGTGAGCTGCTTTCTTATACATGACTTACTGCTGAGACGTGTGGCTGTGGTGATGGGATGAAATGAAATAGCATCCTGGATTCACTGGCCACCTAGGGAGGTGGCTTTCATACTGTGCTAGTTCTGGATAGACACAAGGTGCTGTCAATGTACAGGTGGGTAGGGACACTTGGTGGGTGCGGCCCTGACCACTGGCATACAGAAGTGAGCTTTTTTGGGGTGGTGAGAGCAAGTTGTTACTTTTAGAAATTGATGACCTGATTAAATAGAGCCATTAAAAATTAATGTAAATAAACATGCAATTAAATGTGTTATATTTAAAACAAAGAAAAACACTCCAAACTCATCATTTCACTACATTTTTCCATTACCAATTCTTCTTGATATTTCTTATGTCTATGTTAACGACATGGGGAAACATATACAGTGGTGTCCCATTGAGCATCTCTCTGCAACTCCACATTTAGTGAAATTGGCCATGGTGGGAGTATTTAAACACCACAGATATTGGCAAAAGCTACACATCACAACTTTGTCTTCCCTGGAGAACCATATGTTAATAACCAGGAGACTTCACACAGACTTAGGGGTTTAGAAAATCTTGAGGAAGACCGAGAAGAACCCAGTCTATGAACCAGGGTGTAAGAGTGGGTGCTGGGGACTCGAACATTGGACTTCTGTGATCAGAATGGGGGATGCAATGGTGATTGGCTGGTTTGAACTGAATTTGCCCCCCCCTCCAAATTTATATGTTGAAGCCCTAATCCCCAGCATGAATGTTTGGGAATGGGGCCGGTGGGAGGTTATTTGGTTTAGACGAGGTCATAGAAATTCCATTGTAAGTTAGTGCCCTTGCAAGAAGGGACAGTAGAGTGCTTCTTTGCTTTTTCTCTCTCCACCATGGAGGGAGGTCATCTATAGGCCAGGAAGAAAAGCTTTACCAGAAATCAAACACTGTAGGACCTTGGACTTCCCAGCCTCCAGAACTGTAAGAAATAGATTTTTGTTATTTAAACCACTCAGTCCATGGTATGATATATTTTATTTTTTTGAGACAGAGCCTCAAGCTGTCACCCTGGATAGAGTGCAGTGGCATCACAGCTCACAGCAACCTCCAATTCCTGGGCTCAAGCGAGTCTCCTGCCTCCGCCTCCCACGTAGCTGGGACTACAGGCACCCACCACAACGCCTGGTCATTTTTTGGTTGCAGCCA